>PVJI01001777.1:0-105831 GCA_004026765.1 Micronycteris hirsuta | reverse complement strand
CCCAGGACAGTGGGGCGTGCTGTCCTAGGGGAGAGTCCTTTCCTGCTTGCACTCCGGTGGGACCCGATATCCTAAACCCTCCCACTAAGGGCCTTGTTTAAGGTGGGCCAGCTGCGGGGAGCCCAGGCCAGCCGCTGGGAGCGAATCACTGCGGGATCTCCATGCTGAGCAGATCCTTCCAGGCACCTGGAGAGAGCGGAGCTTTTTGGAATCGTCCTGAACTGTCACTCAGGATGAGCTGGTGGGCCTGGACAGGACGGGAGGGACAGCCCCGTGCCTGGGGGCGGTGGCATCACTCAACACAATCGGCTTAAATACACTCCCTCCCAACGGGGCAGGTTTGGTGGGGGTGGCTGTTCTAAATTCCCTCGGGCAACTGTGGTTGCGAGAGTGGCCGCCTCGCCCGCTTCCTGTCCCCGCCGTGAAGACATGCAGGTGCAGGCCCTGGCAGCAGGTTTGTGCTGGGACCGGGACCTAAGGAAGCACAATGTCTTCTCTGCAGGAATGACGGGCGGACCACCCGGCCCCGTCTCCATGTGTTTGAGGGGCACCTGGCGGCCCTGCTGGGCAAGGGCCTCCTTCCGTCTTCAAAACTCAGGGGCGAGGGGGCGGCTGTGTCCAGGCTCCCGAGATGTGGAGGGGGACCTGTCCAAGGTTCTGAAGAGGCCGATCCACGTCCCACGTGGTCAGGGCGTGCCAAGGACAGGGACATTGTTACCTTTGAAAACGGGAGCTCGGTGGGGTGCTTTGCGATCACCCAGCCAGCGGTTCTCGAACCCCAGCGAGGTGCGTGTGCAGCCCTCGAATGAACGCAGAGACGTGCAAGGAGCGGCTGCGCTCTCCCCGCCCGCCGCCAGGGGGCGCGTTTGCATGGACTCCGCTTCGCTGGGCGCCCCGACAGCCCATCGGTCCACGGATCCCGCCGGTTCCCCCAGGAGCCCTTGTGGGTCGCGGCTCAAATGAGGAGAAAATTGGTTATAAATCAACGTAATTTCCAAAGATATTAATCCAAGGAGAACCTGGTTCTGTGTGAAGCCGGCGGCTCCGCTAGGAAGTACCAGGACTCCAAAGGAACAACGGAACCAGCCCCAGAAAGACGTCCCACGTCAGCGGCCCAGACACACGGTGAACTCCAGTGGTGTTTTGGGTGGAGAGGTTTGGTGTCCCTCGGGCTCCAGACAGGACGTGGGGAACCTTGTCCGAACTCGCTGTCCGGGCTGGTGCCTCACCCCTACCTGGGGCTGCTGGCTGAAGGCTGGGGCTAAGCCTCCGCCCGCAGGGGAGCCGGGGTGGGGCGGACAGGTTTCGGAAAGGCTCACGCTGCCTTCGGAGTCGGATAATCCCGCCAGGACGAGGGCAGGGCTGGCGTCTGCAGGCAGAGCAGGTCAGGGAGAGCACCATCGATTTCTGACGGGAAGGAACTGGGGATGCAAAACAAACCCCCCATCATCCCCAGCATTAGGGCTTCTCTGCCAGCTCTGTGGCCTGTCCTGCTGCTCGGAGTGCGGGGGTTTCAGGACAGAGACCAGGAGAGAAACTCCCGGCAAAGTCACTTCAAATCCGTAGTGAAAGCAAGCTCTCAGCACCGCCAAGTCTGTGCCCAGCGCCAGGCTGCCTGGCTCCATGGAGTGACACCTGCCAGTCCCGCTGAGGAATGGTGGCCCTTGGGGGTCTGGTGATTGGGTGGACTGTGACCCCTCAGCTCTGGGGCAGAGGATCTCAGTACAAGTGGTGCCCGTTTCTGTTTCTGGGAACTAAAGTCTGAAGGAGGCTTTTCCAGGACCGAGGGGCTGGACAGGAGCAGCAGACGTCACCACCAGGGGGCCCTCCGCTGGGGGCTCCCGGTTCATAAGTGGCTCGGAACAAAGGTGAATTTGCGGTGAGAACCCAAGGAGACACCCATGGACCCGGGGGACAGCAGGATGCTGGCTTCTCGGGAAGGAAGTCTGCCAGGAACTTCCCACAGGGAAGCCCTCCTTCCTCTCTGTCTCAAATTCAGGGTGCTCGCCGAAAAATAAAAGGCCCACGAGAGGCGACCAGTGTTTGTGGAGCCCAGCAAGGACAGCTCGTCTGAAGTCATTCCTTCAGGCACGAGGTCCAGTGGCGTGCTGACCAGGAGACGGAGGCACGGGGCGTTTCTGAGGAAGGGACGGGGCCAGTCCGTCCACAGCAGGAAGGTGCTGCTACCCATGCTGAAAAGGTAACACAGTGTCGCTGGGCCCACACAACGCCTTTCATTTTCTCTCGGCGCATCCTAGGTGTTTCATTGTTCCTTTGACAAACAGTTGCTTGGGATACAATGTTGCACTAGCCCCAGCCCCAAGGTTCCTCTGCCCAGTTTGAACACCCAGAGGTTTGAGGCACGAGCTGTGCGCGGTGGTTTGTCCGGGAGGGCATTTTAAAGGGGCTGTGTTTACGTGACTTGGCACATTCTGCAGAGGGGCACGTGGATGGGTGCAGTCTGGCCACGGACGGAACTCCCATGCCCCTCCTCACTTTTTAGACCTTCACGCTCCAAAGGTATAGATGTTCTGCGGCGTGGGAGTCACTGAGAACTGGCACCCACGCGGGCCTTGGTGCCCCGTGGGGAGTGCCCCTGTCTCCTCCTTCTCCTGCTGGGTGGGGCACGCCGCCGTGGGCAAGCCGGCCTGGAACGCCGCGGTGGATCCGACCTGCCGGCAGTGAGTCCTCAACAGCGAGTCCTGGCTGCGGCAGAGAGACTGTGCGCCACCCCCCCCCAACCTGTGTCCCTCTGCCTGTAATGGCCTATTTGAACGTATCGGCGTATGTGGACGCCGGTTTCACAAAAGGTATCATCAAGTGCGATTGGAAATCAAACTGCTATTTCATTAATGGACCCGTTATCAGGAAGCACAGTGCCGGGACGCGGATGCCTGCACGCCGTTACTATAGCTACACCTGCCCGGCGGCGCTCCCAAACAAAGAGCATCCCGGCCTGCGTCTGCCACGGAACGGGCTTTGATGGGCATAATTAGGTGATCGTTATTTGAATGCTTTGAATCGGTGAAAAACGCTGTGGATGCAGATCGCGGAGGGAGGAAAGAACAGAGTAATTCCTGTCCTTCCTGGCGTTATTGCTCCTCACAAACATTAAAACCGCCCGGCCTGAAATCCCATCCCGGAAACGCCAGCAGTCACGATTTCCCGAAACGGGCCGCGTGCCCTGGGAGCAGCCCCGGGAGCCTGGTGGTGAGGCTGAGTGTGAGGCAGGCAGCCAGAGCCCGGGACCGGACAGAGCCGGACCCCCGCGGGATGTTTATGGGATTGGTTACATCTTCCTGTTCTCTCTCTCCAAGTTTGCAGAAAACAAGTTTGGAAGCATCAATGACGAGGTCCCCACAGGCCCAGGGAACAGCAAAGATGGTGAGGACACCCGCCTGTGAGGAGTGTAGTCTCAGGGGGTTGAGGTGGGGACAGTGAGGGAGGAAGGTGATGTCGAGGGCCAAGGCCAGGTCAGAGGAAGGCCTGAGGAGGGGCTTGGAGCCAGGGAGTGGCCTGATCCGACCTCAGGCTTTGGAAGAGGCTTGAAGGGTGGGCTGTCGTCAAGGAAGGAGGGGGCGGTGGGGCAGCTGAGGAAGGGGCGCATCCAGGCAGCTGGGCTGGAGGGAACCGGCTGGTTGGGGGGAAGATCAGTCAGTTCCAGAAGCAGTGCCGCTGGTGGGGGACAGGGGGACACTAGCTTAGTCTTTTTCCTTCTAGGATGGCTCCTCCTTCACTGGGCAGCCTTCCCCTGCTCCGTCCCCATCATTCTCCAAATCCTGACCCCCTTGGTGACAGAATGGAAATTGTTTGCACGGCTGATGACCTCCACGCCCCGAGCAGTCCCCGTCTCTGCCCCGCAGGCCCAGTGCCAGCTAATTCCTGCCGCCCAGGATCCTGGGGGACCGGGAGCACCCCCCAGCTCCCTCTGCCCTCGGGGAGAACAGCTCCATGCTCCCTCCCCGCTCCCCGAGGCCGTCCAGGAGGATGAACCCCAGGGTCCTACGGGGGCAGCTGTCCCGATGACACACCTCTACTGCTACCCTTCCCTCCCCCATCACTTCTCCACGGCTGGGGTCTCCTGGGGCTCCCTCCCCAGTAAACTGCTTGCACTTGAACCCCAGCCTCAGGCTCTGCTTCTCAGGGAAACGAAGTGGAGGTAGAGACCCTCGTCATGCTGTTGTGGGTTCCCCTCCGAGCCTCCCCAGGTGGGTGACGTCCGAGACGGCTCTCACCCGCCACATTCATTTCCTGGCTCCACCAGCCGGAAAGCGGACGGGCGCTGGCCTCCAGGGCCCGCTGGTTTGGGGCCCCGTGTGCCTGGTCATCTGGTATCAGAGAAACAGGGGACAGTCATCACCCGAGCGGCCGCGGTGGCACCTCTTCCTTACGACTGCGTGTGCTGCGCTAAGCCTCTCACGGGCCTTAGAAACCGTGGCGGGGGTGGTGGGGGACGGGACGCTTGTCTTCGAATCACGTGGGTGATCTTTACCCTTCCCTTGTTCGAGAAATTCACAAGCCCCTTGGCATTTGGGGTCGCTGCTGGAACAGTCCCGTAGCCTGTTTTTCCACGTGAATTTAATTAAACCAAGAACGAGACCGCCCTGTGAGATAAGCCAAGTATACAGAGAGACCGTGGTGTCCTTTAAATGTTGCTTTCTGCTTTAGATCTCATTGTGAGGGTTCTATTTAAACAAAAAAAAAGAGGGAAAAATTAAGGTTATTTATTGGCTGCATTTCCTGGCACCACATTCTTCCTTTATTAATCATTACTCTCATTACTATGGAAACGGGACCCAAGCAAACAGAAATGATCCACCAATATCCCACTGTCAAAGTTCACTCATGAGATTGGGCAGCCGAGGTGAATCCCCGGGAAGTGTCGAACATTATACAATTATCTACAAAGGGCGCTAATCGTGCTCAAGCGAATGGCTTTTCATTTCTCTGGCCGTCCTTGACCCCGAGCGCAGATAATTCCAGAGAGGGAGACAGCAGCCACTCTCTCGCTAATGGGCAGGGTAACCGCTGTGCGGTTTGACGCTATTCTTGACAATTGCGGATAATTAATTCTCTGGAAGAAGAAAGGCATTGCCACATGGACGGATGGCGGAGAGAGGAAACGACCGCGGAGAGACGCTCTCTGAAGTCTGTACGTGGCGTAGGGAAAATGGTCATCGGGACAGGGGGAAGGGTCCCCCAAATGCCGGTGTGCCCTGCCCTCCCTTCTGTTCTTGGGGGGCGGCTGGAGGACTTGGGGAGAGAGCGTCTGTGACTCACAGCTGGGCTGCGTGACCTGTGCCGGGAAGCCGGTGGAAGCTGGTGGAACCCGGGATCAGGACCAGCCGGCCACCCCCATGGAGCCAGCCCCATTCTAGGGCACAAATGGGCCACCCAGACCGAAGCCCCGGGGGGAGGGTCATAGAGGCTGGAAAGGAAAAGGGGGCGAAGACAGCCCCTCCTTCGGCAGCAAGCGTTTGCTTCCGGAGACCTCGCCACCCACAGCTGAACCTGGCCTCATGCGGCGCCCCCCCGCCCCCGCCCCCCGATGCCGCGGTCAGCTGGGCGACTGAAACGGCCCAGAAACGGGGACTGGGAGTGTTGCCCTAAGGTGTTAGGAGTCATGATGAGATGGCAGTAGCCAGCATGGTTGACAGGGGCTGTTCAGGGGACAAAGCACTCCCGTGTCCCGTGAGTCCCCGTAATCAGGAAAGAAAACAGTCTGTCGGGTGAGAACAGCCTCTGCTCCTAAGAACCAGCCAAGGGGTCCCCTCCCTTGTCACCCACAGGGACAGCCACACAGCTCCGGTCAGGACACCTGGCACATGGATGCCCCGCGGGTGAGCCCATCCTGCCTCATCCTCGTTGGTCCCTGGCTCTGCACAGCCGGGATGCTTTCCACTCCCGTGCCCTTTCTCAGAAGCTCCAGAAGCCGCTGGTCTCTCCTGGACGCTGATTTAGCGCTTTGGATCCCCAAACAAAGGAATCGTTATATTGTAACTGGTGTTACCCATTTCCTGGAAAAATGGTTTCCTTTCAAACCAGGAGGAGGAGAGGAGGCGGGGCCGTGTCAGGGAGCTCCAGGGGACTTTGCTGCAGACCCGCAGGCCGCGGCCCCGCTGAGCCGCCACGGTCAATTCCAGTCAATGGGGCCGCTCGCCGTGAACGGTCTGGACGCGCCGGGGAGGCAGCTAATCTATCCTGTTGTGGGAACACTTCATTACCTCAGGCTCCTCCTTTTCTTTCAGCCGCCAGGAATTTGGAGTGAAGAGGAAAGGGAGGCTTCCGTGGGGCCCCACATGCCGGCCCTTCCTGGCCACGGGGGTGGGAGCCAGGCTGGCCAGGCGCCTTCCCGCCCACGATGACATGCGGACAGCTGCTGGGTCACCTGCCTTTGCTTTGCTGGCTTTACACCCTGGGCAATCTGTGGGAGAAGCGGGATTCCAGGGGTGTGGGGACTGTTTTCCCCGGGGGCGGGGGGGCTCTCTCCCCTTACACCCTCCTGAGGCTGCCGGCCCCTGGGGAGAAGGGACACAGGACAATTTCGGCGGGTGGCTGGTGACAGCAGGCATTGGCCCCTGGCCTGACTATATGTCCTGAAGTGCCCTGCAGGTTCCCCTGGACTTGAGTTCCATGTTGGGGTGTACTCAGCACCAAGGCGTTTGGCCAGTTAGTTCAACTGTCCCCGCTTTCCTGTCCCGTCGGAGGACTCGGAGTGGGGCCCTGGCCGCCCAGAAGCCCGCAGTGGTGCCAAGCCCGGGGGCTGAGCCGTTGCTGTTTGTGTTCCTGGCACTGTCGGTGAGAGCCCCTGGCCGGTGTCAGATGTCACTGTTAGTAGTTACTGTGTCCCGGCCTCTCACACACACACACACGCACACGCACACGCACGGGCTGGGGTGTGTGTGAGCAGCCAGCAAGGCAGGACGTGCGGGTTGGCCTTGGGGTGGGCACAGGCGCATGGACCGCGGACACAGCTGAGGCTGCGGTCTCTCTGTCACCTGCACAGAAACCCCTCCTGCCCCCCGTGGTTCCCACGGTGTGGCGGCCACCGGCAGCGGTTGTCGGGAACAGAGCAGACCGTGCCCAGCAGCTCGGACAGGTCTGAGCAACGCACAGTCGCCGAGGAGGATCTGCGCAGAGACAGATACACGCGGTCTCATACGTGTTGTGTAAATTATAGCACACACGCGCACACACTCACACACACACACACACACACACAAATGCTGAACAAAAGCCAAGGGCCTCGCATTAAACTACTGCACCAGCCCCCTCAGCAGACGGAGAGTCAGAAAAAGGAACACGGTGTGCAGGAGTGAAAAGAAGTAAGCTTCCGTATGTTTATGACGGGTTATTAAAATGTGACAATTAATAACTAGTTAACGACATGAAGAAGAAAGGAAGGAAAGGAGGAAGGGAGGGCGGAAGGTGATGCTGGAGGCAAGAGGAGCCAGGTGGAGTTTGCTGACCCTCTTCTCTCGCCGACCAGTGGGGTCAGGTGTGAAGTCACCTCCAGCCAGGCGGCCTCGCCGAGGCAGGCTGGCATGGCCTTTCTGTCCCCCCTTGCAGCAAACCACATCTGGGGGCATTTTGGATGGTCACCGTTGGGTAGTTGCTCCTGGCACCCAGGGGTAGAGGCCAGGGACGCTGCTAAACATTCCGCAGCCCCGGATGGTGACGGTCCCCTCACTGTGGAGGACTGTCTGATCTGTGGTGTCAGTCATGCCAAGGCTGAAGAACTAGGGAGCTTTCCAAATACTCTGGGTGCTTGACTCATTTTTATTGGCCATGAATTCAGCTAGAATTGTGCCGGAGCCTCATTGAGGTCAGTTTAATAGAATGGAAATGAAAATGGGAATGGCGTGGGGATTTTTTTTAGCATCAAACTGGGCACGCCCTGGGCTTTCTGCAAGCTTGATTACGTGGTCGAAGCATCCCGTTTCACAGGCGGAAATTAACCAAAGTTACGGCCTCCTGCAGTGTGTAAGATCTTGCTGGTCGTGAACTTGGGGAAGCATTTGCTGAGCATTTTTTGTGGACCTGGGACTTTTTTGGGCTCCACGGGGAAACAGCCACGTTGGATGTTTCTGCCCAGGATACTCTCGCACGTGCGAGCCAGTGACCACTGTCTGGCGCCCCTTGTTTTCTGCTGCGCCGTACGAGAGCATCGGCCGCCGGGGTGGCTTCCGAGGAGGCCAGGCAGAGACCGGCTTGCTCTCGCTCTTGGGGCCGCAATCTGAGTGTGGTGTGGCTGCCTTTCCGGTCCGCCCCCAGCGAGAGGAGCTCGAAGGCCGGGCAGGCAGCACCGTCCCTCTGGAGTGCGTGCTGTGCTTCTCTCTAAAGAGGCTCAGAAGTGCGGGGTGTGGAATCGGTGTTGCCACAAAGCCGGCTTCGAGTGGAGCGCGGGCCTCTTTAAGTAATAATGAAACGCTCCCTGAGCGAGGGCCTGTCGGTGCTGCGGTGCCCGAGACGGGCGCGGCGGCCTACCTCCCCTGTAATTGCGGTCGGTTTCTCTCTCCAATCTTCTCTTCAGAACTCTTCCTTTTCACGCAGCCGTGGAAATTGTTACCAAGCAACAAGACATGTCTGTGTGGTGAGGAGTCGGGGGGAAGGGAGGGACGCGGGGACCGGCCCCTCAAATGCAGCGTGCTGCAATGCTGGCCGCTCTGGCTGGCGGGGAGCCGGCGTGGCGTTCAGGATGGGTGGGGGGTGGGGAAGACCCCAAATTAAAAATGAAGAAATGAATGGCATGTCCTCACAAGACGATGGCATGAAAGGCTGGATGTTTATCCCTTTGTCTAGAAAATTGTGTCCATTTTGGTCTCGGGCACCAGAAGCAACAGAGGTGTCCTGTTGTGGGACCCTGGGGACATTTGGACAAGGGGAACCAGAGACCCCGTCCCGTGCCCAGCTGTGAGCAGACCCCCAGGGCCTCTGAGCCCAGCGAGATCTCCCTTAGAGGCAGCTGGGAAGTAAATTGGTGGGAGCTCGTCCACAGCGCCCTGTCCCCCGCCACTGCCCTGGTCCCGATGTGACCGTCTCTGCCTCTCAGGCCCTGGGAGGCGCGGTCCACCCCAGGCCAGCTTGGGTATCAGTGCGGGGGACGGTTTGTGGACACGTCCCGTTCTCACAGTCGCGACTCCTTCTGGGGGAGGCTCTGCTCCAATGGGGGGACGTCCTGGGGACCGCCGCGTCCCCTCCCCCAGAGCAATTTCTTCCTGTGCCCTGAACGACTCGTCTGTTGCCTTCACGGCTTCCACCGGTTCCTCATGGCGCCGTTGCCACCACGCTGAAAAGCATCGATTTACCTTCTGAAACTGCAAACACATCAATACACAGCGAGCAAAGCAAGCAGCATAGGAATGAGGGAGAAAGGCGTCCAAGGGTACAGCCACGGGGGACCCGAGGGTCGGCGAGGCCTCTCTGCGCGGGCCAAAGTGTGAGGGTGTGCGGGCGCATTGCGTTGCCCACCTGGGGAAACTGAGGCACAGAGACGGCGGAACGTGAGTGAACGCCCTCAGGTTGGACTCCCAGGAGGAGACACTGCAGCTGCCTGGGGCTGCGTTTTGGGCCAAGACGGAGGAGCCCCCAGGTGCTGCCTGCTCAGGTCACGTCCCCCGCGACGTCCGTTCCTGTGCGGCACAGGCGGGGCCAGCTCACACTCATCCACAGCGTTTCCCCCACAGAAAAACAACGTTGGCCTGGAAAGGGGAACCGGGCGCTCGTCAATGACCCGTCCGAGGGTTACCGTCCCCCTTGTCCACCGAGGACACGCTCCGAGACCCCCAGTGGATGCCGCACACTGCAAAGATGCCATACCACACTTTCCCCGCACACGCCATGTACATGCCATGTTTTTATCATGTACGTACCGTGTGCATGCCATGTTTCCCCAGTCCCTATGTACCTAGGATGACGTTTAATTCAGGAAGGAGCACAGCAACCGGCCCTAAAACAGGGCGATTGTAACAACACGCTGAAGTAGCAGTTTCGGGGGTGCACGGTCATTCCGTGAGGTCCGGGCGACGTGACCGCCAGCGTGGCCGCAATGCGCCAGGTGGCCTGACAGGCGAGAGGACACAGTTGCCCCGTGTCTCCCGGAGGAGCAGCCGTAGCTGGGGACACTCCGATTTATTTCATGCACGGGGGCACTTTAAAATTGCTCCCTACCGGCCCCGCCGGCCGGCTCCGTTGGTTGGAGTGTCATCTCGTATCCCAGAAGCCTGTGGGTTCGGTTCCAGCTCAGGGCACACACCCAGGTTGCTGGTTCGATATTCAGTCAGGGCTTGGGTGGGAGACAACCCCTTCCTCACACCCATGTTCCTCGGTCACTCCGATGCCCCCGCCCCGTCAGTAAACCTATCCTCGGGTGATTACGTCCTACTCAGATCGATGCTCCCAGGAGAGGACACCTACTCGGAGAACACAGCCTTGCAGAGCTGCAGGGCGGAGCCAGGGGCCAGGTGGGCGGGGCCAGGGGCCAGGTGGGCGTGGCGTGGGCCGCATCCAGAAGCGCTGCTGGGGCAGGACTTGCCTCCAGCATCGCTAGTTTGCGGTAGAGCTCATTCCTCCCGGGCTGCTGGCCTGAGGCCTCCGTTCCTTGTAGGCTCTGGACGAGCAGCCGACACCAGGGATCACTGGGGGCCACCTCTGCATCAGCTGGCCCACGGAGGATTCTAGAACGTGTAGTTTTTCAGCTCGTCTTCCTTGGCCAGACAGGGGCTCTCAGGAGGAGGTGCACATGGATGCCAGGTGCCAATTCATGCCCAGTGGGAAAGAGGAGATTTCAGAACACGCAGCCAAACGAGGAAGATGCTGGGTGGGACGGAGCACGCAGCAGTCCCCGCGTGAGCGCCTGGTGCTGGGCGGTGCTGGTGGGCTGGGGGGCGGCTCCGACGTGGCTGCTGCAAGTGCCACTGGTGATGAGCATCCACGGTGACCAGGCGGTACCATGACACTGTCTACAGTGGCTATTGTGCCCTGCAGCTGGGGGGGTCTTCCTCTCCCTGAAGAAGGCAGAGTGACTGGGGGGGGGCAGCACAGCACTGAGTCTCCGGTTACCTCATTCCTGGGGCCTCCGCCCGCCCATCACGGGGTTCGTCTCTGACCCTGGTAACAACAGTGGCTGCTGTCCGGTGCTGTGAAGGGCTGATAATAATTGCTCATCATTGTTAAATGCTTGTAAAATAATTAAGCACTTAGCACATTGCCCAGAACATGTTAGGTACTCAAAAAACGTGGGCTATTTTTATTTCACAGTCCACTACTCTCTCTTCCCAGAAGAAGAACCGGGGCCGGATGGCTGGCGTGGCCCCATTTTCAGGGGCCAGGCAGCCCCACGGCTGGTCGAGCTGAAGGAAGGCCTGTAAGCCGGGGCTCCCAGCACCCCGCCGTCTTTCCATTGCCCCCCCAAGACACATTTCCAGTAGCAGAGATGACCCTGGCCCCTATTAGGCTGAAACACACGGAACTGTTGGGCTAGCCGTGTAAAATGTTGCATGTTGATGCGTGTTCCCTCTGTTCTCCATCATGGGGCCCGAACAACAGGTTCAAGGGCAGCTGTTGCACCGGCAGGTGAATGGAGGGCAAATAATGTGTCTTGGAGGTGGGGAGAGAGGCCACCTGAGAGAGGGGCTCTTGAGGAACGGGGGGTCCCCCCGAGACTCCCTCCCCACCCAGCGAGTCAGGGACCTGGGGGTTATTTTGGGGACAAGGTGTTTGCTTTCGCCCATAAATCAGTCCCATCTCAGGGACCGCGTGGCTTTATTGTGACCACTTGGCAGGCTGATGGCCAGGTCTGGCCAACCAGGGACCTGCTTCTCTCAGCTTTAGTTCCTCTCCGGGGATTCCCCGAAACTTTCACTTAAAAGAGCAATTTCTTCTGATGCAATCACCAGTTTGTTCTGGGTGCCAGGCTTGTTTTGTGATATTAAACATTTAAATATAAAGTTATAAATGCACCGTGAAATGCTGATGGGGGTGATTAATTTGTTTTTATTTTGCATGTGTGAGGGCTGAGGGGATTGCTATGCCGAAACAGACCCAATTATAGTCCTTGAATGCAGCACGCAGCCCAGAGAATGAGTCCCCAGCGGTCGCGGTGAGTGGTGGTATTGTCAAGTTTCCCACGCCGGCAGCAGCCGCGGCCCCACACAGAAGGGCAGAGACGCCGGGCATAACCAGGGGACACAAGAAGGGAATTATCACCCCGTCCTGCACCCCCCGCCTGCCAGTCCCTCTCTCTCTCAGCCCAGGGCCTTGCGGGTCCTTCGGTCAGCTGACGCCGGCCTGTGTCTGAGCCTTGAGTGCTGCTTCTGGCTGTGGGGGCTGGAGCTTCATGGAAAGACCTTAAGCCTCAGTTTTAACACCTGTGAAATGGGCAACTGCCCTGCCTGACCGGCCAGGGGTGTCTGGAAGGCCCAGACTGTGCCCACAAGGACCAGGATGCAGACGCCTCGCTGACCACCCACCTCCTAGGTGCTTGTCCTGCCCTTGCTGGCCTCTGGGGCTGGAAAGAACAAGGTACAATCTTTCCTTTACCAGGGACAAAACTGAGGTGCCACTCAGGCAAGCAGGATGTCAAAGGTTGAAAGCCAAGGATGAAGGCCAGCGGGTTGCACACCACGGTTCAGGCTCCTGTCTTCCCCACGCCATCACCCGCTGAGCCTGGACGGGTCGCGCTGGCCTCGCTCCGCCCCAGGAGCGGATGGCGTAGCGCATCTGCAGGAGCCCTCAGAGCGCCCACAGTTCGGAGGGGTGCTGTGGCTCCCGGAACCCTGCTCCTGCCTGCCCGTCACCTAGGCAACGGTCACCTGGGTTTCAAAACACCACTGCTCAGTGAGTGGGGGAGGGGGCGGGGCAGGATAACACGAAAGAACACAGCAAAAACCAATGCCAGAGAGCCGCCCTTGCTGTGGGTGAGTGTCTGGGGCCGAGGCGGACACGGGAGGTTCGGACCTCACAGCAGCTCTTCCTAATTCCTGGTCTCTGCCTGGGTGCCTGGCGTGCAGCCCCCGGGGGCCTCTCACACAGGGCACTTAAGCAGCAGGTGAGAGATGCAGATCGGGCCCTCAAGTCATGATCCTGTTTGTGGCTTTGCCTCCGGTTGCCATGGAGATGGTTATGGTATCAGAGGGTTATCACTTCTTGTGGAGAACAGCTCTGGAGCCCCAACCAACCTGGAAGGAAGGGAAGGTCTTTTCCTGAGCTATGATTCTGAAAGATTCCAAGGAAACCTCGGACGCTATCCTTAGCTGGCAACGATGTGACCCCGTGGGTTCTTTTGTTCCAAATAACATGGGTTGTCGGTTTTCAAGTTCAAAGCTTGTGGGCAGGCGGTGGGGGGGGGACGTTGTAACAAAAGAACCAAAAAAGGGAAAGTTAATGAGAACCACCCCGGAAGAGCAGAGAAGATGCAGAAGTTGAAACATAGCCCCATAACGGCACCAAGCCATTAAGCTCCTTTTAATAAAAGGAGTCCCCTGGAAAATATACACCTGGTAGAGAAAAGTAGTTTATTGTGTTAAAGGAAAGAGCAGACCGGCTATCACCCACATATCAGCAGGCAGTTTGGGGAGGAAGGGTTCAGTGGGCCCACTGCCCGGCTGGGCCAGGGCTGCGAATGCACTGACGTGTGGGCCGGACGCTGTCCACTGACTGCCGATCAGCGATTGACGGCACGAGCGAGTTGAGCACTAGACAGAAAGAAAAACCTTTAACCGTTTTGTCAAGTTGAGAAGTTAGTGCATTTGTGGACACCCTGGTTTTATAGGCTCTAAAAGGACCTCATCCAAGGCTGTCTCAGCTCGGATTCGGAGTTCCATTTCAGTCGTGGACAGAGGCCTGAGTACAGGCTCCAGGTGGCCTGGCACGGCTGGTCTGGGTTTCACGCCATGCGCTCTGGGTGAGAGAGGGCCCCTCGGTGTTCTTCTTGAGGACAATTTCGTATCTGCTTGCCACCCACGCGGAGCCCGATGTGTGACAGTCAGTGGCTGCTACAGGGACGCTGTGTAACAAACCTCCCCAGACCCGAGGCTTGGAACCACAAACCTTCCTCCTCAGCCAGAGTCAGCGGGTCCCTTGCCTGGCTCCTCGGTGATGCTGACGCTGCGGGTGGCCTATTAGGAGCTCTCCCGCGGCTCAAGCATATCCTGCTCTGTGCTGGTGTTACTGAACAGCAGCTGGGGTCCTGCGGCCACCGCCACCCCTGGGCAAAATTCCAGAGGCAAAGGCTTGGTGATAAAGGAGGGGAGTCTTTATGCAAAAGCTTCATAGTTTTGGAGTAACAGCTTTGCACAGACATTAGTCACTTAAGCCTAACAATCAAGGCTAAACATTTTAACTCTTTAGTTCCAGCTTCAGTCACTTAAGCCTGTCCATTAAGGCTAACCTCTTTAACACTTGAGTTCTCCTGTCAATTCCCCCTGTTGGTTTTATCTTATTTCCATACGGTTAGTTTACAAACTAAAATGATGTGAGATGCAAAAGCTACACGAATTTTGGGAGAATAGCAGGCTTTTGACTTGGAGCCCATCCCCTCTAGGACACCTGAAGAAGGACCACCGCGCCATTGGTCTGTGTGTCTCTTCTCATGCCGGTGCCAGACTGTTTTGATTACAGTGGCCTTGGAGTGCAGTTTGATGTCCGGTATTGTGATCCCTCCTACTTTGCTCTTCTTTCTCAAGATTGCTGAAGCTATTCAGGGTCATTTTTGGTTCCATACAAATTTTTAAAATATTTGCTTTCAAACTATGAAATATGATATTTTTTTAAAAAAACATTATTTATTTATTTATGTTTAGAGAGAGGGGAAGGGAAGGAGAAAGAGAAGGAGAGAACCATCAATGTGTGGCTATTTCTCATATTTCCCCCTACTGGGGACCAGGGCCACAACCCAGGCGTGTGCCCTGACTGGGAATTGAACCAGCGACCCTTTGCTTAACAGTCTGGTGCTCAATCCACTGAGCCACACCAGCCAGGGCTGACATTGGTATTTTAACAGGGATTGTGTTGAATCTATAGATTGCTTTGGGTAGTATGGACATTTTGATGATGTTAATTCTTCCGATCCATGAACATGGTATGTGCTTCCATTTGTTTGTGTTTCCTTAATTTCTTTCTTCAGTGTTGTGTAGTTTTCTGAGGATAGGTCCTCTACCTCCTCGTTTGGGTTTATTCCTAGTACTTTCTTTTTATTGCTGCTATAGTAAATGGGCTTTTTTCCTGGTCTCTGTTTCTGATATTTCACTGTTAGTGTACAAAAAGGCCTTCAATTTCTGAATATTGACTTAGTATCCCGCTATTTTGCCAAATTCACTTATTAGGTCAAGTAGTTTTTTGGTGGAGACTATAGTGTTTTCCATGTGCACTATCACATCACATCAATGGGACAGAACAGAGAGCCCAGAAATAGTCCCATGTCCCTGTGGTCAATTAATGTTTGCAAAGGGGTCAGGAGCATAAAATGGAGTAAAAGTAGCCTCTTCAATAAATTGTGCTGGGAGATCTGGACAGCTACATGCAAAAAAATGAAACTAGACCACCGATTTCTATCATACACCAGACTAAACTCAAGATGGATAAAAGACTTCAGTATAAGTTGTGACACCATAAAAATCCTAGAGGAGAACATAGGCGGGAAAATCTCAGATATTCCACGCAGCAATATTTTCACCAAAATGTCCCCTAAGCAAGGGACATAACAGAAAGAGTAAACAAATGGGATCTCATCAAAATAAAAAGCTTCTGCTTGGCTAAAGAAAACATCAGCAAAATGATAAGGGAAACAACCGTATGGGAACACATATTTGCCAATGATACCTTGGACAAGGGTTTGATCTCCAAAATACATAAAGAACTCACACGACTCCACTCCAGGAAGACAAACAATCCAATTGAAAAATGGGCACAGGACCTGAACAGACTCTTCTCCAAGGAGAACATACAGAGGGCCCAGAGCCATATGAAAGGATGCTCAGCATCACTAGCCATCAGAGAGATGCAAATCAAAACCACAATGAGATACCACCTCACGCCAGTCAGAATGGCCATCATAAATAAATCAACAAACAGCAAGTGTTGGAGGGGATGTGGAGAAAAGGGAACCCTACTGCACTGTTGGTGGGATTGCAGACTGGGGCAGCCACTGTGGAAAACAGTATGGAACTTCCTCAGAAAACTAAAAATGGAACTGCCTTTTGACCCAGCAATTCCACTACTGGGATTATACCCTAAGAATCCTGAAACACCAATTCAAAAGGACCTATGCACTCCAATGTTCATAGCAGCACAATTCACAATAGCCAAGTGCTGGAAGCAACCTAAGTGCCCATCAGTCAATGAGTGGATCAAAAACCATGCTATATTTGCACAAAGGAATTCTACGCAGCAGAGAGGAAGAAGGGGCTCCTACCCTTCGCCACAGCATGGATGGAACTGGAGAGCATTATGCTAAGCGAAATAAGCCAGGCGGTGAGGGACAAATGCCATATGCTCTCACCTTTAACAGGAACCTAATCAACAAAACAAACAAGCAAACAAAATAGAACCAGAGACACGGAAATAGAGAACAACCTGACAGTGAGCGGAGGGGAGGGAGATAAGGGTGGAAAGAAGGGGAAGGGGCTAGACAAGGAACATGTGTGAGTGACCCAGGGACATGGACAACAGGGTGGGGACTGACTGTGGGTGGGGGGTGGAGAGCAACAGGGGAAACATTGGGACAACTGTAGCGGAACAACAACAAAGTAGTCAGCAAAAATATTTTTAAAAAGAAAAAAAGAGAAAAGGAACCCTGCCACCCTCCGCCAGGCCAGCCCAATCCTAGGCTGCGCCCGGAATTCCTCCCCATCCAAAATCCACCCCAATTACCGTCCGTCGGGAAGCGCCGGCAGCTGCACCACGATCGTCCGGGTGTCCTGGAGGAAGAAGAACCTGAACCACGGGGCTCACGAGCCGGAGTTCGCCAGTCGGAGGGAACCCGCTGAGCCCTTTTATAGTAGATCTTCTCACCCACAATGCCATGCGCTCTGGAGGCGGTCCGCTTCTCAGCCAATCCTGTCCCAGGCTGTTTACCGTCGCCTGGGCAACCTCCTCTGCGGCCCCGCCCCCCTCCTCCCGGGTGATCCGATCCGCTCTCCCCAAATCACTGAGATCGCCTGCGTGGCCTTAGGCCTCCCGAATTAATCTAAAGTTATTTTTTAATCCTGACCTACAGGTTTATTTAGAGAACAGGAAGGGGGTGGGGGGAGCGAGAAACACGCCTGTGAGTGAGAAGCGTCGATCGGTGCGCGCGCCGACCCGTGAGTCCTTTGTTCGCCGTCTAATCAGCGGCGATTCTTGGAGGACGACGGGAGAAAAGGGCCCAGAGGCCGAAGAAACGCAGGGGCGGGAGGACGGCTTGCTGAACCGGGCGCCGCGGGGAGGCTCTGGAGGCCCACCTTCCCCGACCCTCATGGTCTCGGCTGCTGTGTGCCCACCACTCCCGCCGTCACCGGCGTTTTCAGCTCAGCAGCTCGTCCACACGAGGTGGCTTGATGTCAGCGCTTGATCAGGTGCCCGATGCAGACCGGAGAGGTGACAAGGGACATTCGTCTCTGCATGCCTGCGACAATGATGCTGCGACCGGGCCCTGCGTGTCTCAGAAGCCCTGTCCTTGGGGACACCGCACTCTGCGGCAGGAACGAAGGCCCGCCTGCCCTGTTCCGTGCAGAGCAGCCCTCGGCGATCAAACGGTGGATCAGCCACCCTCTCAAACAGCCCCCTTCCGGCACGCGTGCGACACAGGCCCTTCGCGGCGATGCGAGGAATGTGTCTGCCCGGCCCGCGCTCGATGGGAAGGAGCGTGGGGTGCAGAC
This sequence comes from Micronycteris hirsuta, assembly GCA_004026765.1. NCBI lineage: Eukaryota > Metazoa > Chordata > Mammalia > Chiroptera > Phyllostomidae > Micronycteris > Micronycteris hirsuta. The sequence goes on along the minus strand of PVJI01001777.1, from coordinate 87,976 downwards.
AAGGAAGCCCGTGGGAGGTGGACATCCTCAGGCGTGCTGCTGCGGCCCTGAAATGGAGCCACCCTCCACCCTGGCCTGGGTTTCCCGGCAGGACAAGGCGAGGGGACACCTGAGACACTTGCCACTGCTAGGGTCCCCACCTGCCCTCAGCACCAAGGGTTAGGGCCTTGGGCGAGCTCAGCGTCTGGGCCGCAGACACAGGTCCCTGCCTCCTGGTCTTCACAGACCCTCTGACAAATGACACCAGAGCTCGGGGATTCTGCTGCCACTCCCACACAGTGCTACTCTTGCCCTCGTCCCAGGTGGTGTCACAGGTGCGACAGGCAGAGTCCCACCTCCCCGAGGAGGTCCGGCCACGGCCCTGTCCCCAGGCCTGTGACTGTGTCCCTGACAGGGCAGGGGGACTCTCAGATGCCATTAAGCTCAAGCTTCAGAGGCAGGTGGTGGCCCTGTTACCCAGGTGGCCCCCCAGGGTCATCACAAGGGCCCCCCTTATCAGTGCAAATGGGAAGCAGGAGGGTCGAGTGGCCGTGACAGAGTGACCTCTGGGACCTGACCAGGGGAGAGGATTCTGAGGATTCAGGGACCCGGGAGCCTCTGGAAGGAACTGCCCCCCGGCCCTTTGGCCTTGGCCCAGTGAGCCCGCCTGGGCCTGTGACCTCCACGCCTGGCAGCGATGAGTCGTGTGCTTCCAGGGCACAAGGACGAGGGTGGGGCCGTGCTGGGAGCTCGTCCCCGGGCTTCTGCACGGACACCAGGCGTGGGATCTGGAGCCACAGAGGTGGCTTCTCTTCCCGGGCCCTACCTTGCTGACTCCACGTCCTCACCTGTGGAGCTTGAGCGGTTCCAGCGGCCACCTCTCAGCGGTTATTGAGGTCACTGGGTCCTGGTCCTTCCTGACAGAGTTCATGGCCCCGTCAGGTGCTAGGATGGCTTCACCTGTCCCTCATGATTGGGGTCCACTGGCTGACATGGGGACATGCTCTGAGACTGGAGACTGTCCTTGCAGAGAGGTGCGGGCAGTTCCCTCCTGGGCCAGGGAGAGGAGACAGATGCATGGAGGCACTGAAGGGAGCCAGACAGGGACTCCAGGGACCAGCCTTTGTCACGCTGCTTTGCCACAGGGAGCCTGGATCCTGGATGTCAAGGAACAGCGCAAGCATGACCAATGGCAGACTCGGGTGCCGGGCCACCCTCCCTGCACATGCGTGGGCCGTGGCAGGCTCGCTGGGCTTCTCAGAGGCCTGCCCTGCACAGGCCCGGGCGGTGGGAGACTTGGAGTAACCAGAGGGCCTCCTCAGTGCTCTGCAACGTCAGACCCCCGAGACCATTGCCTGCCTGGGGTGTGGGTGCAGGGAGCCCCCAGGAAGCCCGCTCTGCTGCCAGCCTCTGAAAAAGCCCCCTTCTGCTGCGTCAGCAGCCCCCTGGCGTCAGCAGCCAGGGACCCCTGAACCAAGAGGCCCCTCCGCTGTCTTCCTCTGAGCTCACGCCTCCACCGCTGCAGTGCATGTGACAGGGGAGGGATACTTGCCACCTGCTGTGTCCCAGGGGTGCTGGCTGGACCGAGTCTTGGCAGGTTTCCCTCGGCTGTGTAAGTCACCAGACAGAGGGTCTGCTGCCATCCGTGGTGGGTGCCCCAGCCCCTCGCTGAATCAACCCCGAAAACCGGAAGGCCCTCCTGGGAGACTTCAAACTGCATTCTTGTCTCAGATATTAGAAATGTGGGCGCTTATACATCTTACTTGGTGAGAGCTGCCTGGTCACCGAACTGAGATTTATTTCCAAAGTCTCGGTTGGAAAAATTAGGGAGATTATTTCTTGGGGGAACATCACAAGTTACAACGTGAGAGCATTTTATTTAAAAGAAATGCATCTTTCCCTTTCGATCTGCCTTTCAAATGCACCCCGCCACACACCGGAACCCTTTCTGACAATCCTCTAATCAATTCAGCTTCCCCCAGCGGGGTGCCCGGAGACCACGCTGGCGCGCGCCGTCAATCACGCAGGCCTGCGCGCAGGCGGCGATGGCGGAGAAATCTCCTCCTTCCCACGGGAGCCGCCTGGGCCGCGGCCCTGGGGTGTGGGCGTTTGTGTGTCCATTGCGTGAGTGCATGCACGCATGTACAGATGTGTGCCTGGGTGTGCACACACAAGAGTGCGTGTGTGCGGCCGTGCATGTGTGTGCCCACAACTGCAAGCAGATGTCTGTGGGCACATGTGTTTATAAACCGGTCTGCCATGTGCACGGGCGTGCCTGCGTGAGTCTGTGTGTGCGTGTGTGTGTGTCTGTAGTGGGTGGGCCGCGTGGTCCCTGTGGTCATGGACCCTCCAGACTCCTCCAGCCGCCACGTGCTGGGACCCGTCTGCAGTTTCTGCACGGAGACCGTTGTCCCTCTGTCCCCTCTCCTCGAGTTCGAGGGTGACCGCCACCGCGGGGAGGCTGTCCACAGCGGCTGAATGCAGGTGGGCTTGAGGCAGCGGTTCGGCGGCCCCTCGTCTCTGCTGCACCCACTGACACTGTTCTGGGTCTTTCCTTTCACGCCGAAGAGTCCATACTTTTTCTTAACTTAAAAAAAAATCTATAGCAGAGATGAATTCATCCACTTTCCCAGAATGAGTAAGGAGCTGTAACTAGTTTTATTATTTTTTTAAATTGCATTTTTCTCCGTCCTGCAGGGAATTTGCTCTCCTCGGGCCAAGGCAGACTGGCAAGAGCTTAGGCGGGTTGAAAAATAAACAACCAACTTCTCTCCCGCACCTTCTTCACTCAGGCCCACAGGGCAGGTCCCCATCACCATGACAACCTCGATCCCACACCCCACGACCAGCGGGCAGCGTGGTCAGGAGGGTGAGCCTTCCCTGTACTTTGGGGGTGCTTGCTCTGGCCGGTCTGGCCAGCCATCTCTTCTCCTGAGGTCTCTTGGTGTCTTCCCAGGACACAGTGGCCATGACTGTGTGGCAGCTTCCAGAGACCCCGACCACTGACGCAGGTTACCCTGGGGTGGGGGTGGGGGTCTGCGTGTGTCCCCTCCAGCGCCCAACCCTTGAACCGATGGAGAGACATTCAGAGAAGTCCCGCCTGTGAGGCAGGTCCCACCTGAAGCCTCAACTCCAGCATGAAGGGGATTCAGCGCCCCGCAGGGGTCTGAGGACCAGGGGCGGCCAGGAAGAGTGCTCGGTGGTGACGGGCAGGGCAGGGTCCCCGCCGGCCCTTCAAATGCCCTCCTCGGCAGCGCTCCACAGAAGGGCACACGACGAGGTGCGGGGACCGTGGGCCGGGAGGGCAGTGCCAGTCGAAGCCACAACGAGATCCCATTTGTAACACCTGTCAGAAGGGACGGATGAAACCCCTGGGGACAGCAGTGTCAGGAGGATGCAGACCAACAGGCACACTTGCTCACTGCTGGCGGGGATGCAGGACGGTGCGGCCTCTCGGGGACACAGTTCTATAGAAAGGGACACACTGCCCCCGGTGACCCAGGACCCCCAGCTACTGGCATTGCCCCCCACGCATAAAAGTGAACAGTCACGTGTGTGGGGGTGGCAGTCCAGTCACAGTCACCCCAGACCAGACACAGCCCCGCGCTCCTCAGGGACTGGGAGACTGCATGGGGGGACCCCTGTGGCTCCTCACATGATGGAAAACCCTCAGCTACCAGGAGCTTTGAACCGCGAGCCACTCAGCAGCATGGGTGAGGCTCAGACGCGGCAGGGTCGTCGAAGGGAGCCGGGCACTGAGGCCCGTGCTGGGGAGGACCTCTTGCACCGCGTCCTCGCAAGGAAGGGGGGGCGGGAGCCAGGAGGGGTGGGTGGGTCCCTCTGGAGGGGGCTCTTGGCTCCGCTCTGCATCCTGAGTGGGAGGGTGGCCACCGCAGCTCGTGGCATTGTGCACCAAAAAAGGTGGGTTTGACGGCAGGTAAATGTTGAAAAAACACACAGCTGGCGGACAAAGGGGAAAGACACACTCCTCACGGACGGTCGGACTTCCAGCCCCTTCCAGGGCAGCGCAGTGTCCAGCGCAGACGTCCACAGGTGGCTAGGAGCCCCGCCCGCCCGGGCTGTCGCCGTCCTGCAGGTTGTACTTTCGGCTCTGAGCCGATCACGTGTTCGAGGTCAACCAGGAGTGCCCGCCTGACGGTGCAAGCGGGGTCTGGCCCGGCACCTAGGCTTGCACCGCATCCAGGTGGGGGGCTCGAAGAGGACCCTCTGCGTGTGGAGGCTCCGGTCCCAAGGCAGACAGGCTAGGACAGGTGTGTGGAGCCAGGCAGGTGCCCACAGCATTGTGGGAGAACTCCTGCAGGTGGGAAGTCACGGCGGCAAAATTCCCCTCGAAGATAAAACACGTTAAAATGTGAGTTAATGCTGTGATTCACCAGGGTCAGGCTGTGGAGAACGTTTCCCTCACCAGCATGTGCTTTCCTTGGGACTGTCCACTGCCCTCTACTCGGGCACTGCAAGAGGTAAGAGCTCCGTGTTTCAGTCAAGATTTCGGCTCTAAGTCAGAGAAAACCTACCTTCATAACCTAAACCAAAATGGAAAGTGCTGATGTTTCCAGGCTGGCCGATCCACCATCAGTGATGAACTTAAGGCACTGTTCTTTCATCTTTCTGCTCTGCCATCCTGTTGGCTTTAATGCCCAGACTTGCCCCTCATGGTCACAAGGTGGCTGCTGTAGCACCGAGCATCTCATCATTAGACGGTGTCACCCCAGGCAGGAAGAGAGACCAGTCTGTGCCCCCTTTTAAGGGACCAAACACCTTCTCCAGGAGCCCCTCAGCAGGCTGCGCGTCAAGCCCCAATCCCAGTTGACGTGGTCACATACAGACTGTCTTGGGAAGCCTTGGATTCATCACTGTCAAGTGGATTGTGATTTAGAGGAGCTGAGGGCTGGAGGGCAACCCCCAGCATCTCTAAGTTACATGGTCACCTGCTGCTGCCTGAACAGCACAGATTTTTGTTCTCTGATTAAGGAGGGGAGGCAGGGTCAGGTCCACAGTAGCTGCCAAGTTCTTCTGTGATTTTTTATGAAGTAAATTTCATAGACATTTTTTGGCTTTCAGTTCGGCGCATCTGCTCCTTATTCTCACAGAGCCTTGGATTGAGAGGGGAAGGGACGGTGGATTTATATTTAGGAAAAGAAGCCCCAGCAGGTGTACAGTCCCGGAGGAGAAGTTCACTGGCTGTGGCCGCCGATGGCGTCGGGGCGTGGGGGGCAGGCTGGGGGGCCGCCCTCGGGAGAAACGATGCCCCTATCGTCATCTTTACCCGACAAGGAGAAGTTCGGTCATGTTCGTTAGATTTGAGTTCCCAGGGCAGACGGGCACTTCTATGCTTAGAAGCGGGTCCCACAAGGAGGACTTTCACAGCGACCAGAAAATGTCTGCCGATGACTCCTCAGCTCACTTTCACGGTTCCTTCGTCCGGTTTGCCGGGCCGCCTTGCCCGGGCCTGCAGCTCCTTGAGACGGTCCGTTTGCTCTTGCAGAGCCAGAAAGGAGAAGAGAAGAGAGGAGGAGAGGAGGCCTCACAGCCCCGAGGACAGCGGAGCGAGTCGATCACGGGGCCGGGGCCATTCCAGGGGCCACGGGAGGTCAGGGTGTCCCGTTAATTCTTTCAGCAAACACGCCTGAGTTTCTCCTCCGCAGAGGGCTCTGTGTGGGCACCTCTGGGAGGTAAACTAGGGAGAACCAGACCCCTGGGTAGAATCGTCTCATCCAGCGGGGGAGGCGACCCAAACACACACAGAATTATAATGCACCGGGTAAGCGGCCGGAGAATGTGGGGAAGGCACGGCCGGCAGATTCGGAGGGCGGAGGCTCTGGGCCGGGTGGGGGAAAGCCCCGTTCGGTCCCACGTCTCAGGGTCAAGTGTGTGAGCGTCTGGGCGCTCCCAAGGGGGGGAGGAGATGATGAGCTGGATTGACTGCTGGAAGGGTACATGAACCAATCTGTGGTTTGTGACCTTTTATAACTCCGCTTGGGTTCTGGAATTAAACGGGCCGCTCACAGAGGTGACCCGCCACGGACTACCCGCCAGTCCCCGTGGAAGGTGTCTGCCCCCACCCCGACCCAACAGTGCACACGCCTCTGCCTCACCTGGGCTCACCAGCCCACGGGAAATATGGCGCATTCAGGAACAATTCCAGTAACCCGTGTGAGTTCTGCCATCGCCAACGAGGAAAGACCTCTGAGGTGAGCCTGGAAGGGCAAGAGGCAGTTGTTTAGGAGAAGCAAGCACTTTCTGCCCTCCCGGAAGATTCTTTCGCTATTAGCACCTCGCATCCCTAAATACTCCTTGGCCCCACGTCTGGGAACGAGCGGGTCCAGGCGGCCCCACTCCGCAGGGCAGCAAAGGGGCCGTTCAGTTCACCTCGTCCCCTCCTGCAAGCTCCCGGCCGCTCCTGGAAAACTCTCCCGAGCTCGGACTTCACTTTGGATTTAATTAAAAACACCAAGGTCATTCACGGGTTGCCCAGGCTCGTTCGCGGGTCTGTTCCGTTTTCACAGAATCCCATTAAAGCTCACTGCAGACCCGTTAAAACCGTAACTGCTGGACGGGAAGTTTCAAACCACATTGGCTGGTGTTTGCCTCAGGGGACGAGGGCCTCGGGACCCCCTCGTTGCCCCGAACTGCAGGCAGAGCCCAGGCAGGGTGCGGGGCTGCCGGGGTCCCGCGGGCGCCCTCCAGCGGAGAGGCCCACGCGCAGCTCACGCCACCCGGGAGTGTGGGCCCACAGCGGCCACCGAGCAGTGTTGAGGGACCACCAGCGACATGCCCCTGGGGCCTCTGCGTCTCCATTGGCTGTGAGTGCGGCAACAGGCTGGCGGGCGGGGACCCACCAGCCAACATGAGGCACCTGGGCGAAGATGTCACAGACCCCGGGGTTCCTCTCTCCCCAGCAGGTGGGACGCACCCGTCCCTCCCACACGCTTTCCCACCGCTTCTCAAAACCCAGGCCAAGCCCCAGAGCCCCAGCCCCAGGCCTCCTGCCCCCCACCACCGGGTCCTGGTCAGACTCTGCAATCCCCCTCGTCCCAAACGCCCTGTCTACAGGCCACAGGGCGCCCCTTGCTGCCTCTTCGCCGGCACGCGGACACGGGGCAGGCTTCGTTCCTCTGCTCGTCCATCTGTCCATTCATTCCACCCGCGCTCATAGACGCACCCGTTCCCCGTCTGCCTTTGCTCACGCTCGCCGCATCCGGCGACAGGGACGGATGATGAGCAGTGGGAAGCGTGTGGAAATACCACAGTGGGGGCCACGGCGCTGGGGTGCAGCCGAGGGCAGGCCCGGGTCCTCCTCTAGGTGGCCAGTACCCGTGGGCCTGAGCGTGGACGAGCCGGGCTGAAGGGTGTTCAGGGGACACGCAGGGACTGGCGAGCCCCGGGGCCGCCTCGTGATTTATCAGCAGGGACAAACGTCTGCCTGTCCTTGGTTCTCTGTCCTTCACATCAGGAGCAATGACCGTCCCCGTCTCGCCGCTTCCTCTGAGTCAGGGGATGGAGGCTGCGGCGGCCGCAGAGACCAGCCGGTCCCCGGAGGAGGCGGGGTCCCAGGGCAGGACGGCCGGTGCTGACGTCCACGCTCGGGCCACCGCAGGGCTCGGCCAGCGTCCCTTCATGGACACTGCCCCGTCCCACCAAGAAGTCCAGGGCGTGTCTCCTCCAGGAGAAGGATTTCCCGGCGGACGTGTGGGCTCCGTTTTCTCATCTGTCACGGGGTGTGTCATGCTGTCACCTCACGGAATTTCTGTGAAGATTCAGCGAAATCACGATGATGTGAAGATTCCGGGAACTGAGCCAAAGGCAAGTCCAGGACGGCTGCTCGGAAAGCGCTTTTCTGGTTTGTTTTCTCCGACCTTGGAGGGCGCCAGCTTCCGCGTGTGGCACGTCCGCAGCTGACGTAAGTCTCCCGGCCACGGCCGGGAGGGTCCGGAAAGCCGCCCTTGCCAGTGCCCCTGCAGGCTGGGGGCAGGGCTGGGGCCCCCCACCGCCCCCCTCCCCTCCACCTGCCTCCCAGGGGGTCCTCATTCTTATCTGCAGCATTGTTTTGAGGAAAAACCAAACGCAATAAAAAGGCCACTGCGGACAAGCAATCCCTTGTTTATTGATTTTCTCCGTCAGGTTCTTTTATGCAGACGCACAGTTTGTGATAAAGCCCCAGTCTCTCCTTGCAGGACTCTAAATAACGCGTTGCTCTCGGTGCGCTCCTGCGTCCGGTGAGGTCCGGGCGCCCGGCAGGCCCCCCTCCTCCAGGTCACAGCTCCCGGGTTCTGATCAATTTCTCTCTTTCTGGGAGATGCATCGAGATGGCCAGCTGCAGCCCGCCATCTCTAATTGCCAATTAAATTCCTCCGCATGCTTTTTTCATGTCGCATCTTCTCGCAGCTGAAGGAGCCGGGTCCGCAGGTGAACGGGGACCCAGCCGTATCCTGACCAGGGGTTTTCACACGATTTTCTTCCTCCAAATCCTGCTGTCCCCGCTGTCCCCACCATCCCCACTGTCCCTGCCGTCCCTGCTGTCCCCACAGAGGGAAGCCATAGATGTTGGAAGGGTAAACACACCCCATGAGTTTTCCAGAGAGATAAGCCACGGCTGAGCAGGGAAAGGGGATGCACCCCTCCTGCACCCCCATAAAGCTGTCAGAGGCCAAGCCCCCGGGTGTCAGAGGGGGGGCTGGGTGAAGAGGAACTGGCGGGAAAGGATCCCTCGGCCCCCACCCTCGCTCTGGGACGCACTCACCTTCCCCAGGGGCGGTCGGGAGGCCCAGGTTCATCTCCCTTAAGGCCAACTGCCAGTTCCAGGAGGATAATAAAGCAAACTAATGACCTTGGGGAGCAGCCCATGTCCCCAGGGCACCTCACAGCCACCAGCCCACAATCTGGCTCAGCCGCACCCCAAGGCCAGGGCAGGTGCAGGGGCTCTTGACCTCAGAGTGCCCCAGGGGGAACCACCTGCCGCCCACGCGGCAGCCCTTCGCCTCGCCTCTCATGGCCCCACCGCGAGGGAGGGCCGTGCACGCCCCGGGCGGCCCCCTTGACGAGCCAGTCACTTCCCGCGGCTGCGGGGTGAGCCGCCCATCGTCCATTATTTGAAGGCAAATCGCTTTAAGTGTAAGAAATAAAAAGACAAATTGGCAATTGGATTTTGTGCGAGGAGATAAGTGGCTGATTTGCACCAGCGAGGCTGCTACGGAGCCTTGAATAAGCTGGGGGAGCACCGGAGGAAGCGGGTTGTGGGGACAGTCATCTCGGGGCTTCTGCGAGGAGCTCGGAGGGTGGTGGCGGATCAGGGCCCGCCCACGTGTCTCTGCAGAGCCCCCTGCACGCGGTGTGTCAGGCGGGTCCCCAGGTCTCATAACCGGCGCAGCCTGGGGGGCCCGAAGGCCATTGTCAGCCCTGGAACTGATTTTTTCGAGTGTGCTTTTTAATGGGACAAATATCGATGTTGCCCAGAATGAGCCGTTCCTGGCCTGTGCCCCGTTCCCCAGAGCCCCTGCAACAGAGAGTGAGGTGCCGGCTCGATTAGTTCCAATTCTGCAGGGCGAGCCCGAGAAGCAATTGCCTCACTCAATTGCCAAGGTCTCCGGGGGCAGAAGCCGTGCACCTGGGCCCCGCGGAGAGTGCGCTGAGGCGCCAGCCCCTGCACCGAGGAGGCCTCCCTTCTGGGCTGCTCCGCAGGGAGAGGAGGCTCCGGGACCGCCCTGAAGGAGTTCCCTCGGGCCTGACCCTGGGGGCACCCCGGGAGTTGGCACTCTCACTGCCTTTCAGGCTCCGGCCTCTCACAGTGCGGCCCCCCCCCCCCGCCCCACCCGCTCCAGTTCCAGTCTTTCTAAACAAACATGTTCGCATTTTTATCCTCAGTCTGGTGCTGCGGGGTGAGCTGCAGGCAGCCACCATCGGGAGGGAGTGAGGTGAACCTGCCGGACAGGGGCGGGGCGGGAGGTGAGGCACTGCTCCCTGCAGCCTCCTGCCCCTCATCACCTTGTCCCCATGTCATACTCAAGTCCCCGCAGACACTGCGGCACCCCAAATGGATCCTGCAGTCGCCAGCACCGTGGGTCGTGGGGGAGCTTTCCTACAAAGGCGCTCGCTCACACCCGCCTGGGAGAATGCAGCGAGCAGACAAGCGGTGCTCCCCGTGGGGCCTCTTGGAGCCATGCGCAGGTCCAGGGCCAATGCCGCGTCTCGAGGGACGTCCTCGCTCCGCACGTGTTCCTCCATGCCCTCTTCCAGGAGGGCTTTGTGCTGTCTGTGCGCCTGTGGGCCCACCTCTGCGCCAGCAGGGCTGCCCCCACTTCCTTTGAACGCCCTAGAAATCCAGGCCGAGCCACGGAACCGCCAAGACAGGGTGTGCGGAGCGCAGCGACACCTGTGTTCTGGGGGCGGCCAGTGCCCGCAGGGGGGTGGCGGCTACTCCTGGGTCCCCTGAGGTTCCTTCCACCAGCCACAGGGGCTTTGATGGTTCTGGGCTCCTCTGCGTCTTCCCGGCCCCAAGCTCCCCACTGGCCACTTCGCAGGCCTTTCAAGAGCAAGCGTTTTGATCCCGTCCTGTGAGCCTCACCGGGTGACGGCCAGGAGGAGCCCGCTGGGCCCCCTAGCGCGGGCGCTGCCATCAGGGACGGCGCTTCCGGTGCTCCTCTGTGCTCGGTGGCCAGGGAGAAAGGCTGGGCATCCGGGCCGGTCTCGGTGACCCTGCCGTGGAACCCGCAGAGAAGGGCGGTGAGGTGTTCTGGGCGTCTTTGTCACTGCGAGCGACCTAATAGGCAACCTCCCATCAAAGAACTACAGGTCTGCCCCTGACCGGCTCCTTCCAGCAGTTTCATGGTCAAGTTCAAGCTTGTGGGCCTCCGCCTGCCCTCCATCCCCTGGTGGCGTTTCCTGAGCCACAGAAACTGCACGGTCCCTCTTCGTGGCTGCAACAGCGCCTGAGGTCTCTGGCGTAGCCATCATCCGGGTCCCGTTGCAACTGTCCTCCTCCCTCCGTTCACGGTGGGCTCGGGGGTGGCCAGCACTTGTCCCGGCGACCAGGGCACTTTCTGTGCTCATCCAGCTCCGAGTCGGGCGGCCGGAGGGCTCAGTGCACATAGTGCAGGGAGCGGAAGCCGCGGTGGCCGTTCACACAGCCTGTGTGTGGGCAGCGCTGGCCCCTCGGCCAGGGAGCTGAGGCCTCTTCCTGCTCGGACATCTGCCGCTGCCTCCAAGCACCGTGGGGACCTCAAAGCCAGCAGCTCGCCTGCCACCCACAAAGCGGTCCATGGAGTTGACCAAGGGATGCTCGTGTGCGTCTTAGGTTCTGGAATTTTCCTCCTTGCCTCTGAGGAAGGACAACCCCAGTCTCAGAGACCCCGGGACTGCACTGACCCCAGGGCCGCGCCGGGCGGCATGACGCCCACAGCATCGTGTTCTTCGGTCGGTGTGCCCGTGGTGTCGACGCGGTCACCACGTCATCGCAGATGCCCCGCGAGCTGAGTGACGGCTGCCACTCGCCACCCGGCTGTGTCCACTCCTGTTTTCCCTCCCCAGGCGAAGGGCCACCTCAGCTCTGACAGCGCCCAGCGCCGAGCCACAGCCTCTGCCATCGGCAGCTCCTTCCCATCGCCCCGTAGTGACACGCCCTGGGCCCCAGGCGTGCGTGCCCCTCGTCCCTCTGTGGGCTTGTGCAGGGTCCTCGGCTGGTTGGACTTGCACATCACATCAACGGGCCCAAAGAAGAGAGAGGGGCCTGTGTGTCTCCTCACTCGGGGACGCTGGCATGGCTGGGAGCAGAGGCAGCCTGGGGACAGGGCGGCTCTGGGTTCGGCACGCAGCTCTGAGCAGGCTGGTTTGCTCTGTGGGGCGGTCCAGGGAGGAGGGCAGACAGAGGGATGAGTTCTAGGGCAGGAAGGAGGGGGAGACAGAGGGAGAGAGATTGATTGATTGATTGGTTATCCTTATCCTGTGGAAGGGACACAGGCTGGAGGGTCCTGGGCCTTAGCTTGTGGTGGCAGCTGGCTCTCTGGGGGGAGTGGGAGGTCCCTGACATGGTGGCCCTCACCCTGGGCCAATGTCCCCACGTCCCTGTGTGGCACAGATGGAGCGGTCCCTTCGGTTTCATCTACCTGCTCGGCCAGAGAGCACCTGAGCCGTGGCCAGCAAGGACTGAGGACCAGTTCTTGGCCCCTATGGTCCTCCCCAGGCCCTGGGGATTGGAGAGAGGCCTGGACGCGGCTGAGCTTTGATGTGACTACATCTCGCTCCCATCCGAGTTTGACTTTGTCCTGTGTGAGTGCGCCGCCTGGGTCGGTTCAGCGGGGGAGGGGCCCAGGGGACCAAGGAGCCGCCATCTTGCAGAACCGTGGCCCCGGCTTTTTCAGAGTGAGGAACTTGGGACTCCTTTCCCAACCCCAGGAAACCAGTTTGACTTGACCATTAACTCCCATGACGAATCTGTCTTCCGAGCAAAGGCTTTGCGGTGGCTGCGGATGTTTGCGTGCTGCTGGGAGCACGCGGTCCTCCATCTGCGGCGCGGCTCACTGTGCCGCACACAAAAGGAAAATAGTTAATCAGCGCGGCTCAGGAAGCCTTCCTGTCGACGAGAGGCTTGCCTTTTCCAAAAGGCGCACACAGCTGGCTCTCAGATCCCCAAACCCTGCGCAAGCTGCAGATTCAGGAATAAAGCCCCAAACAGAATTTGAGCATGAACGGCCTCAGCCAAGGTGTGAAACACTTAGCACTAAACAAACTCTCTCTCTCTTTCCCCCTCTCTCGCTCTCTCTGTCCCTCAGCTGTTATAAACAATGGGATTAAGTGCAACCAGGGACTCAGAGAGAACTGGAGAGGGGCCGGCGAGGTAGTGGGATGGGATCCCACGGCGCCTCTCCGGTTTCTGCTCAGCCTCTGGCGCCTGCGGACAAGCATCCTCAGACTCTGAGTGTGATTTTCTTCTCTTTGCTCGAGTTTAGGAAACAAGGATGGAGAATGTGTTGTGGTCGGTCGTTTACTAGGGTCCGATCTAAGCTTCCTTTGCCTTTAGGGTGAAAATGATAAGGGGCCCAGGAACCCAGGACGTCACAGCGAGTTCGAGAGCTGTCCCCATGTCAGGCGAGGTGCTGTCACAGCCGGCGGCTGCCAAGGACCCGGAAGTTTTGTCATAGGTGCTGTGTGCCACCGGCAAAGCCAGCAAATGAGGGCCTCACAGGGCCCCTACATGTTCGGTTCTACGTAGAATTGAATTCTGTGCTTGAAAATCACAAGGATGTTTATTGTTTTGGGGGGTGACGAGGGAGAAGAGAGAGAAAAGTGTCAGATTCAAAGGTCTAACTTCGATCCAAATTCCCTTACTTCTGCATAAATAACTTCTATGCAAGTTCAGTTGTTTTTTTTTTTTTTTGTAGCAAAGGAATAAATTCACACATTGGCTTTTTAACACACCAGTTCTCTCTGAAAATCCATCCCCATGAAAGAGTGGTCTTGTGCATGGCATTACATGGCCCTCGCACGGTATTCAGAAGGGCCACTTTAATTTCAGCGGCCTCCCAGAATAGCTGCCTGCGTGCCCTCCCCGGCGGCCCCCTCCCTTCCTGCCATCCCTCCTGCAGGCCGGGCTGGCCCTCCGGCCCCCCCAGGGCCTTCATGGCTCGCCAAGTTAGAAGCATAATTTGCTAACATTCAGCTCTTTTGTGTGGGATCCAAGTTTCACATTAAGCAGTTTGCACCTCAGAAAGCATTATTGGGTTTATGTTTCTGGAAGCATTTTTCATTATTCATATTTAAATTCTGTTCCTTTGAGCAGGAGATAAAGGCTGGAAATTTTTGTCAAGAGACAAATGATGTCGGCAGTGAAAAACCTCAGCCTTCCGCTCTGCAGGCGTGGAGCAGGCCAGCAGCCCCCGAAGTGCTCGCTGCGCCCAGGGTCTGCGTGGGGGGGGGGCACGGCCAGTGGCGGGGGCTCCAGGCAGGGTCCCGCAGAAGAGACGCCTGTCTGAGTGCGGTTGGTTGGGTAATAACGTGCGTGTGATAATGTGTAGCTTCAGTTTGATCATTTCGCCCAAAATATCACAGGGTGGGCTTTGAGTGGGATACTGTAATGTTACGGAATGGCATGCTTATGGTTTTGTAATAAAAGATTTTGTAATTAAAAAGGTGCTTCACTTTCGGGCACAGGGCGTGGCTCACCTACCTGCCCAAACCCAGGACACTCGGTCAGGTGGGGGACGATTTTCTCCACAGAAGACAACAGTCCCGGGGAAAGGGGTCTGCACTCCGGCCTGTGGTGTTGTTACCAAAAAGAAGCGTCCGATCTGGGTAGCATTTAATCAGACATAAACGCCAGGCAAAAATAAATAAGACCCTTATTTTAAAAAAATTCTTGTAACAGGGATCACTCTGAATATACTCTTTTGAAGGGGATTTTTAAAAGTACGGAGTTGGTGAGCAGAAAAGTGGATGAAAATCGCAGAGTCTCCCTCCTGGGATGGTGGCTACGAGAGCTTTGATGGTGCTGAGCTGAGCCGCTCAGGGGAAGACGGGGATCCTTTCCGGAACTTTCCCAAGGACAGGAGGGCTGCTTGGAGTGCTGACTGGGGACCAGGCGCCCTGGCCTAGGGCAGGGCTCTCGCACCTCAGTGATCGCGGAGCCGCTGGGGCACCTCGTGGAGACGCAGGCTCTGGTTCCGCGCATCCGTGGCCTGCTGAGAGGTCCCGGTGACAGGCAGGCTCGCTGCTTGTCTGGGAACAGTGTCTCAGAGAGCAGCCTCCTGGGGCTTCACAGACAGTACCTCTGATGGCCCTCAGGGGTCTCTGTGACGGGGGTGGGGAGTCCCCCGATCGCTCCCACTTTCAGAAACTTAGGCTCAGGGCGGTTAAACGGTCCCCTGTCATGGGTTGGATGGTGACCCTCCGAAAAGATACATTGCCCTTGGACATGTGAATGTACCTTTATTTGGAAAAAAGGTCTTTGCAGATATAATTCCATCAGGGGCCTCAAGATGAGAGCGTTCTGGGCTACATGAGCCCCAAGCCCAGTGACTCACGTCCTGGACACAGGAGAGGAGAGACACGGAGAAGGAAGCGTGGGGGCTGAGGCAGAGACGGGGCGACAGCTCACAGGCAGACGAGCCCTGGCAGTCGTGGGAAGCAGGGAGAGGCAGGAGGGAGCCTCCCCGGGGCCTTCGGAGGGAGCCCGGCACTGCCGACCCCTTGGTTTTGGCCGTCTGCCCTCCGGAACTGAGAGAGAATGTGTGTCCACAGCTGTATGTCTCCCTGTCTGTGGTACTTCGGTTTGGCAGCCCTGGGGGGCACCCTACCCCGAGGTACCAGGTCAGCATACACAGCAACAGCAGACCCTGTGTCTGGTGATGTGGAGTGCCTGCTCTGTGATCGTTGTTTTTGGTGTTTATTTTTTATTTTTATCTTTGCATAAGTGACGTCATTTCACCCCTACAAACATCTACCAAAGTAGGACTACGTAGCCTTGTTTCAAGATAGGGAAACTGAGGCTCTGCGGGGTTCACTGACCCACACAGCCACGAAGGGTCAAAGTGGGACTCAAACCCTGGATGCCCCACAGGCCTGGCTGGTGCCACCCTGGACGCCCAGGGCCCACGGCAGCAGGAGTGCCCCGGGCCCACCCCAAGGAATCTCATCTTTAACCTTCAATGCCTCAAAAAAAAAAAATCCGAAAAGGCCCGGCACTCCACCGTCCTCCGAAGCCTCACTTGTCCGGGCACCGGGATCGCGTGGGCTGGGTGAGCGCTCTGTTCAAGTGGACACTCGGGGAAGCCCCCCTCCGGGGACGCCACCTGCCACACGAGCGTGTTTCACAACGACATCTGTCTCCTCAGCAGAAGCAGCTCCTCTGGGGTGACGCACACACAGAGGCTGCCCCAGCAGCAGGCCGTGGCGCGGGGAAAGACGCTCGGCTGTCTCTTCGAGTGGGAAAGACAACACACTGGGAATATGTGTGTTTCGTTTTCATTTCTGTGCTCCAGAAACACGGGCCATCAAAGTCCCTGGCTCACAGGTTAAAACCTCCAAGGCATCAAACAGAGTTGAAGAGCTGGCAAAGCACCCCACACCCGAGTACAGGAGCTCCAAGACCCTGAATCAGTGCGTGAATTTTGAGGGCTTTCAGTGGATGGGCGCTGGGCTAAGCTCTGCAGGTGTGAAGAGGGGCCCAGCGGGCATGGCTCTCGCAGCCACGGGGCCTTGCTCACCCCACCGTTGCTCCGTGAGTGCAAATGCCACCGGTGTTTGGAAAGGCAGACAAAATAACGAGAAGGCAAATGTCTCGGTAACTATGCCAATAGTCATGACTTTGAGGTCTGCGCTTCACGTGTTTGGGAACTGCGGACCTCCGACAATTGAGTCCGAGCTGCTAATGCCACTCAGGACACTGCTGCCCTCAGCCCGGTGTCCCCCCGCCGCCCCCACGCCCCAGGGCAGTGTCTGCGACGAGTTGCCTGCCTTCCTGTCTGCGGTGGGCGTGTCTGTCTGTCTGGGTCAGCCCTCCGAGCCCTCCCCACGCCTCGCCACCCTTCCCAAGATTCTGTTCAAGCGTCCCCTCACTTCCTGGCTGTCTGCCACTGCGTACAAACCACCCCCCGTCCTCGGGGCGTCACGAGACTCCAGTCATTGATTTTGCCCACGAATCTTCTCTTTGGGGGGATTCGCAGTCCCCACCCCCTGGCCAGGACAACAGGGAGGATAACACACCCATCACAGGTTTGGGGAAGGGTCAACGCCATGACCTATGGAACAGCACACAGAACAGGGGATTGATTCCCTTAGGGGATGGGGTCTCAACTTGGGAGGGTGGAGGGTTTGGGTGAAGAAAGAGGTGAAGAAAGTGCTAGATAAACAAAAGAGCTACAGAAAGTCCTCACTTAGCGGCTGATAGGTTCGGTGACCTTCAGGACACAATGAAACCAATTTTACCCTGGGCTAATGGACGTCAACAAGAGTTAATTTGGAACAGAAGGACAGTACTTGCGGATGTGCTCGTACGGCGCCCCCTAGCGGAGAGACCTGGAACTGAACCTCAACTTGGGAGAAGATCATCAATCACTCAGAAAGGGCAGGGACGGTTTCATTTAAGCTCTGCAAGCGCTTCCCATAAGTACTTATCCACTTAGCTCAATAAATCCCCCTGTAAGCATACAATTCACTGTAAATAAATATTGCCATGGAGATGCAATGAGTGCAATAACTCTAGAGTATTTCCCCTATAGGAGTGTTTTCAAGCACGTGTATTTACCATGGTGTCGCCAATCCCCAAGCCTTCTAACGAGCAGGACCCTCAGTATTCAGATTTCAACTGTTATCCTCCTAAGCACGAGCCGGCCGACTGAGTCGGGAAACAGCGTGAGGTCCTGGGACGTGCTGACCCCTTTATTTCGGCTTCTCGGGACTCGGCGGGGGTGGAGTTCCTTGCACAGCACCCCCAGGGGGTGTGGCCCTTCTCACTGGCATTTGCCGCGAGTGCCCAGCGGTGCCTGCCGTTGACGCCACCCCGGCCCCGATGACGTCATTACTCTGACGGCGCGGGGAGGACGGGAGGGCTGGCGCAGTCTTGAGATTTAACTTTTCCTCAGCTTTCACATCTGATGGGGTGAGTCCTGACGGACGGCGGCAGAAGCTCGGTGGGGTCCTCGGTGCTTCTGAGAGTGGAACGAGACGCTGAGACTCTTCGGTCTGACAAGCGTGGCCGAAGTTGTGTCTTCCGCCCTTGTGTCCAGAGAGGACCCCATTCTCCTGTTCTCCTCCCTGGAGGAGCAGCGGCCGACCAGGATGTGGGGGACTGTGTGAGAGAGAGAGAGAGAGAGAGAGAGCGAGCCTATGTGGCGTCTGCACAGGTTGAGTCTTCCTGTATAACAAACACTCATTGGCTTATAACTAGCCAACCTGGAGTCTGAGGCCAGCCTTCGGGCTGGGCTGAGCTGGGTGGCCTGAGTGGTCGCAGCTGGGCCCTCTCCCCTCTGAGGTCCACTGTGCATGTCCAGTTGCCTCAGTCTCCAGCGGCTGGCTGGTGCTGGCCCTGGGACCCCGGCTGTCCCCCACACGGCCTTCATCCTCCAGCAGGCCACCAGCCTGGCAGGCTTCCGGAAGAGCGAGCAGAGTCTCTCCAGGCTTCTTGTGGCTTCCGAGGGCTGAGGACACAGACCCCGTGCGTGGGACGTCTGTGAGGTCGCACTGGCCAGGGCATCAGGATAGCGTCAAGTGGAGCCAGCGGACCCCCACCGGGCCACTGTCACGTGGGCCCCTGCCTTGCTCACTCAGGGGCTCGGCCGGCTCTCTCCTCCGGAGAGCGGCCGATCGATGGCCGCACCCGCAGACGGCAGTTTTCTAGGTAGAGCGATTGTTTTAGGCAAACACACCAGACGTTGTCTGCGGAATATGAACTCCGCGCTTCTCACTTAAGGAGCATTGTTTGTGAGAGGCAGGTGTTTGGAATGAGAATGCGTTTCCCCCAATCAAGGACGATTCAGGTTCCTTCCATGGCTCTCCCAGACCTGCGTTGTGTTGGCGGAATTCGGATGCCCCCCTTGGGGCACCCCTGAATGTTCTGATTACTGGCACCTGGCAGGAAGGTCTGGGGCCGCCTCAGCATCGGTGTGACACAGACCTGTCCTTGTCAAACTCCTTCCACTACACACACGGCCGGAAAGGGGGCTGGGGGGACGGGAACCCTTCCAGCAGCAAAATGGCTCTTTTCCCAGCGACAAAGAGGGCGCTTACTGGGAATGTCCACGTAGCAGGACGTTTTTGTCCTAAACAGGATGATGGGACCCAAACAGCCTCTCCGTCCCGTAGCCGACAGCCAGAGTCTTCGGAGAGAAAAGAAAATGATTCTGTTGTCATTGGCGTCATGCGTTCTTTTCCGAAATCGCAGTATTTGATGTGAAAAATAAATGTTAGCATTTGTCAAGGTGTCGTACTGCTGGCTGGTACCCACACCCTTTTGTCAATTCCAGAACTTTCCAGATTCTCAACCCCCGAGCCATTCCGCACAATCACTCAGCCCCTCAACCACCCGACATGCCGGGGGAGCTGCCAGATGCTGGCTGCCGGAGTTCAACCCGGAGAGTCCGTGTAAAGATCCTGGAGATGAACCAGTTCCTGAGCCCATCACTCACGGAAAACTCCCCGAGTGTTTTAGTGCAGAGAAATCACGAGCCTGTTTGGCAGAGCAGCCTACCTGTGCTTTCCCGAAGGCCGTCTGGGCTTGGGAGCCGGGCTGAGATGAAGACGGATGTGCGGCATCCGCCTGCACGGGCGTGAAACGCGTCCCATCCTGACGGCCATTGTGCAAGTCACCGCTGTGGGGCCCTGGCAGCGGGTGGGTGGGTCCTGCTGGCCTGACAACGGCGTAGCTGTTTCCGCCGCCTGACGCCTCATCAACCACCTGCTCCCGGAGGTTTGGGGCTTCGTTCCCCCGTGATGCCAATAAGCCTGAGTGAGTGGAGGCTTGATATGTTACCGATTTCCCTCCGGATGAATGTGGGCCTGGGTTTTCAGTGACGGGCCTCCTGAGTGGGGACGTGGGGCACAGGAAACGCTTGGCCAGTGTTGGGAGAGACTCGAGGGGTCACTTCCGCTTCCTCTTCCTGATGGATGGCCACTGTCAGCGCCGAGACTGACGCGAGAGAGGCAGGCGGGGGGACTGGGTGCAGAGGTCCGGCCTGTTCATGCTGCGGACTCTGCAGGCCTGCGGGGAGGCACTGCCACGGAGCTGCTCCGTCACTCACAGTCGCTCTCGATGCTCCTGCCCTCGTCCCGCTGCAAACCGAGGGGCCTTTCAAGATCAATCCCAGTGTGTAAACACTTCCTGCCACGCGCATCAGGAGGCCAGAGAGACGGGCGTGGCCCCAGGGAGTCCTGAAGGGTTGACTCAACTTTTCTAGGGTTCCGGCCTGGAAAAACAAATCCTAGTCGCAATTCTGAGGCTACTCTCAGGAGACATTAGTCAGGGTCCAGAGTGGAGGTGGGCAGAGCTGTGACCTGGGGAACCATGAGCAGGTCCCCCACTGCCACAGGGACCAAGGGGCAGACCCGGGACAAGCTTCAACTCCCCTGGCGCAGTCTCCACTGTCCCGCCCACCCGAGGTGTCTGCACAGAGCCTTTTGAAGGAGTGGGCTGGAGCGGAAGGTAACGTGCATTTGCTTGTCCAAGGGGAGCCTGGAGCCTCCCTCACCTTTGCAGGTGCTCCTTAGATGTTCAGTTTGCAAACAGGAAGGTTGTTTGGGAGTCTGCCCACCCCTGTGCTTCTGAGGATGAAACGTCCATTTATTGACTTGTTTAGAGATGTGCCCCTACCTGGAACAGCGCGGAGGTATGAAGGACCCTTCCTCAGCCCTCGGGCTGGAATTGGCTCCGAACTCTCTTCCTGTGGCACCAATAACCGAAATCTGCCGCAATGTGCTGAAAATCAATGTCAAAGGTGTATTTTAAAACTGAAAGGAAAAGTGTTGGGGCCTCTACCCCTCTCTCCACATGGAGAAAACGGCAGAAAGAATGTGGTTTTGAGATACAAACAGATCTTGGTTTTTTAAAAAATATACTTGATGTATTTACTTTTAGAGAGAGGGGAAGGGAGGGAGAAAGAGAGAGAGAGAAACATCAATGTGTGGTTGCCTCTCACACACCCCGTCCTGGGGACCTGGCCCGCAACCCAGGCATGCGCTCTGACTGGGAATCGAACAGGCGACCCTTTGGTTCGCAGGCCAGCACTCAATCCACTGAGCCACACCAGCCAGGGCACAGAGCTTGTTTTCAATGTCAAAGAGTCTGTGACTATTGGCCACTGCTCCGAGGACCCATGAGCTCTCGGAGCCTGAGGTTCTCCCTGGAAACACAGGGAACGGCCGTTACCTTGCAGGGCTGTGCTGTGTTTAAACGGGCCGCACCCCCCACCGGTCAGCACCGTGGATAAAAGGCCTTTTCTCCATTTAAAGCTACTTACATGACCTAACACATCAGTGTGTGATCTGTGCTGTCGTCTGGATTGGATTTGAACAAATCGATGACGAGAAGACATTTTTAGGGCAATTGGGGAAATTTGAATAGGAATGAGTTCTCAGGTGACATGAGGGAAGGATGCTTATTTTTTTACACCGAATAACGCTGCTGTGGCTTCTAAGTGTCTCTTTAAGAGACAGGCACCGAAGTATTCAACCAGGGACAAATTGTCACACTGTCAGGGGCTCATTTTTAAAGTGCTGGAGCAAAAAGCAGTTGAAGCAAATATAGCTAAATAGTAATAATTATTGAATCAAGGTGGTAATGGAGGTTTATTATGCTATTCTCTCTTCTGGAGTGTTTAAATTTTTCACAAGAAAAAGTTTAAGAACGATGTTATGCATAAAGTTCCTTGCAGGGGCCCAGAATGTGGGACATGCCTCGGGCACAGGGGCGCTCAGTCCCTTTTTGTCCATCAGGTGGTACGGGCCGACCTCTCTCCTCCCCATGGGACGGTGAACGGGGTGGGTGCTGTCGGTGCTCCCAGGCAGGTGGACCCCGTTCCGTGGTGACTGGATTCCCCACTGTTCTCCAAACAGCAGAGAGTATGTGGGTCTCATCACTCGGGATCGAGACTCGAAGTCCGTGCAGCTTTTACTGTGCGTCAGGGCGGAGGACAGGGTGACTCCCCCATCCCCTGTCCCTCCCGTGTCTGGACTCCCCCCACCCCCGGACAGGCCACTGTGCCGCACACCCCGGGCTCGGGTCCTGTGCTTTGCTTCAGCCACCGGGACGTGTGCGAACATGCAAGCTGAGCCTGGGCGGTGTGTGGGGCATCGGGTGTGTTTGCTGCGGTTTCCCCACCCCCACAGGGGGTGCACCATCTGTACCCCCTTCTCTGCCTGGCCTCTGCGGCCTCTGCACCCCAGAGCAATTGATCCAGAGGTCACAGCACAAGAGGGTCACTCGGGGCCCAGTGTGGGTGGCAGGAGAGTCCAGCACGTCCCGTGTGGAGGTGGTGACGTCACCTGGCGTGCCAGCTAGAGAAAGCCGCTGTCCTCCTTTCGAAGTCTCCCCGCGGTGACTGCAGATTCGCGCTGGGGCAAGCGAGGTCGAGCTGCGTCAGGCTGCTTCACCAGGGGCCACCGTCCCCCCGTGGTGACTTGGCCCGCGGTGCCAGCCGGGAGAAAGGAGGAGACGGGAAGACAAGCCTCTGCTCAGGACTGGAAAGTAGGACTTGTCAGAAGCGGGGTGTTCTTCATGTTCCAGAGGGATGAGCACTGGTCTTCGAACAGCCTGGCCCTCCAGCTGGAGTTGGAGGTGGGGCAGAATTAGAGGAATTTGCAAGTTTCTTAGATCTTGCGCCTAGAGTAGGATTTACAATAACTATTATTATGAGCAACTTTAAATGTACAGAGAAGTAGAGAGAAGAGTGTCCTGAACTGCCACCTATGGGTCCCCAAATTATCATGAGCATGTTCCCCAAATTATCACAGTCACAGCCCCTTTGTCCCCCGTCAGCATCCTCAGGGGCATCACCAAACCTCGGAATTTGCCGTTAAGTCCTTCAGAGATGCACAGATGGCTGGAGGTATTTCTGAGGACGTCCGCCAGAGAACCCTGGTGGCGGTAAAACGCTGGCTCCAGGGCCCCACGCTGAGCTCACCGAATCCGAGTTTCCCACTCGACACCGGGAGTACAGACCTCATAGTCTTCGCCTTGACGCAAGTGCGCAGTCAGCATGAAAACCCAGGCACCTCTGCTCTCGCCCCCACCCTGGGGGGAGCCCACCGCCCACCCCCAGAGCCCCGTGGCCTGAACATGGGGGTCCTCCTAGAGTCTCAGGGGGACAGTCAGCCATGGGGGGGGGGTGCAGTGTGCACAGTCCTCCCCGTCCTTCCAACCAACATCCTTTCTTTCCGGAAATGGAAAACCTGTCGCTGCTGCTCCCGGGGGCCCAGCTTCAGGTTCCACTTTGGAGGACGCTCGGTGGTCACGACGACCATTGACACAGGAACGGGGTGGTGGGAGGTGGTGGGTCAGCATCCGCCCAGCGTTCCACAAACGTCAACCACGGAAGTGTGCTCTGGCGCCCCTTCAGCTGTCAAACCCTCCAACAGCCCCTTCCACAGATTATTGCCACGTCCCACTTCCTGAAGAAGAGACCGAGGTTCAGAGAGGTGCCATATGCAGCCCGTGGCGAAGCCGGGGACCTGCGCCTGTAACCGTTAGCTCGAACGGTCGGTCCACCAAGGGGCGGAGGGGGGTGAGTTTTAGCCTAAGATTATTTTCCTTTCCTAAAAATTGTGCAGCATGTGGACAGCACAGCGCCGCCTTCAGAGAGTGTGTGTTTGCTTCTGCAGCACAAGGTAAGAAATTTAAATCAGATCAGGGAGCTCAGTTGCTATGGTGCCCGGAAAGTATACTTTCATGCAAAGCAATGTAATTGGAGTGAAAATGTGCATCTTCTCACGAGAACACTATGTGTTGGAGATCAAACCCTCCCGCAGGCCGTGGGCTGATGGGCGGCTTCCCCGGGGCCCGGTCCTCCTGCTGTCCCTCCGGCCTCTCAGGGCCATGTCCGTGCGTCTGCGGGACGCACGTCCTTCACCCCGTCTAGGCCGTCTGCTCGGTGAGGGCGGAATTTGGGTCCGGTTTTTCTTCACCGTTTTGCTGCATCTCCCTGCAGAGTCGAGCACGTAGCAGGCGCCCAGGACTGCTTGTTGAGTGAGTGGATGGTGGACGGAGGGACGGACGGCTGACCAGCCGGGTACAGAGATACATCTGCCGACCATCTCTCATCCCGCCATCGCCTGCCTGCCGACCGACCGACCTGCGTGTCAGCTACCTTCCCCTCTTACCCACTGGTCTATCAGCCACCTACCTACCTGTCACCTCTGTATCGACCTATAGATTTACGTCTATATGTCTATTGTCTATGCACCCACATCCGTCACCCGTCTATCCATCCGTCGACCATCTACCTATCCTGCATCTCTCCATCGATCATCCCTCATATTGGTCTCCCCACCTGTGACTCGGAACAATGATGTTAGGGGTCTCGTGGGGTCGCTGAAGGGCGGGTGTGAGCATGATGTATGAGTTCCCCCCAGACACAGGGGACCCACTCCAAGACCCCAGTGGGCGCCCGAAGCTGCGGATAGTGCCGAGCTCTGTACACACGTCCTCATGGTAAAGGCAACGGAGTGACCCGGGCACAGGAAGAGACTAACCGTAAAATAGAATGCCGGTGATGAGGTCCCATCACAGAACTGGTGTCAGCGTGGCCTGGCGCTGTGACAGCTCATCTGGGTCCGGTGACGAACGGGCAGGGGTGGGGATGCGGTGACAAAGAAAGGACTCGCGGCCCCGGGGACAGGCACACAGTGAGACACTTCACCGCCTTGCTAGGAATGGTGTGCAGCAGGAGATCTGCACACTGTTTGTCCCTGGAATTTCCCAGTGAGTGCTTTGGGACCGGCTGATGCCCAGGGCACAGAGACCCTGGGGGTGGGGACGGCCCACGCAGTGGCCCTGGGACAAAGCAGGAGGCACAGAACTCTGAGAGGCTCCGATTGGGAGGCGGCAGCCACTCTGCTGGGACCCTCAGAATTCAGGGGTCTCGGCTCCTGGGCTCCTTCCCCGCCGGGGGATGCAGGTCGGTGGCAGCAAGTGCACTGGAATGTCAGACTCAATGTCTGGGCCTGTCTCCCTTTTTAAGGAGGCGGTGTTTCTGACACCCGACGGAGGCTGAAACTCAGTTGCTTCGAATTAAAGGGAGAGAGGAGAAAGCCCCGCCTTCTCTGGCTTAGGGCAGGCGGCCGGGGAAACGCCTGCGAGGAGGTGCGAGGTTTCTCTCCAACCTGTCTCAGAGAACGCAGGGTGGGCGCTGGGGAAGGAAAGGGAAGAACGGGAAGTGACAGCGTGACCACCCACGACAGCCCCAGGAAGGGGGGCAGGGTGGGGAGGCCAGGGACGAGCTGTTTGGGGGCCTCCCCTCACAGGGATACTAAGAAGGAGGAGGGGGAGCCTCCCAGTCGGTGAGAGCAGGGTGGGAGCTGCCTGCCGGCCTGGAGCAGCAGGCAGGCCCGGCAGAGAAGCCCCCTGCTGACCCCCGGGGCGGCACAATCACCTGTGTGGCTGAGAGGTCTGGTGAGCTCGGTCAGTCCCTCCTTTCCTTCCCCGCCCCACCCTCACCTCTCCCTGTCCCAGCTGGTCACGGGAACAGGCCCCGGGCGGTCGGGGTCGGGTGCTGGTGCCCACTCTGTCTCGTCCCCACACTGACCGGAGCCGCGGGCCCTGCCGGAGCGTCTGCTCCGGGGGACGGAGCGTGCGTCTGCACAGAGCCCTGCTCACACGTGGCGGCACCCCCATACTGGAGACACACAGGCGTCCACGGACCGGCGAGTGGGCAGGGAGGCACACCGCGGCGTCCCCCCCACCTGGGGGCGCTCCTCTCCCACGAAGAGGAGCGGAGCCCTGAGATGCTGTCACGGGGACAAACCTCGAGAGCGTGACCGTGAGCAGAGGGACGCAGACATGGGCCCCCCAGGCCGCCTGGCCCTCCTTACGGGAAGGTCCGGAAGAGGTGCCGTTGCCGGGGCTGAGAGTTGCTCGGGGCGGCCTGGGGCGAGGGGCCGTCCTGTGGACGGCGGAGAGGCGGGAGGTTGTCTCAGGGATGGAGCGCCCGACACGGCCTGTGCGGATGGTCACGCCGCTGGGTCAGTCCCTAAAGCCCTCGAACTGGGCACGTGAGCTGGGCCTATGTTGTGATAAGTGCGACTGTCCTGGAGAAAGTGCTTTCGGCCCTGGCCGGTGTGGCTCAGTGGACTGAGCACTGGCCTGCGAGCCAGAAGGTCGCGGGTTCGGTTCCCAGTCACGGTGCATGCCTGGGTTGTGGGCGAGGTGCCCTGGTTGGGGGCGAATAGGAGGCAACCAATCGATGTTTCTCTCCCTCTCGTTCTCCCTCCCTTCTCTTCTCTCTGAAAATAAATAAATAAAAATCTTCAACCACCTCCCCCCAAAGTGAAAGTGGTTTCAGGAAAATAAAAAGCGACTCTGGTTGTGTTGGGTTTCTTGCTCTTCATTCAAAACTGAGGCGTGGTGGCTATTGGCAGTTCACTGATGATTCAGAGAATGTTCCAGAAACAAATAAAACAAAGCACAGCGTTCCTTTCCTGCGGTGTCATCTCGGGACATTTCCTGGGGAGCACGCTTCTCGAACCCCCGACCACCCCCGGCGAGGCCGGCCCTGCGATCTGTGTCTTGTTCTCCACCCAGAGGTCAGGCTGTTTCTGAAGGGCGGGAGCTGTTGGTTTCTGGAGGGACCTCGCTGCTCTGTGTCGCGTGGTGGCCGGGCTCCCAGGTGGTCGTCTGAATAGCTGGGCGGGGGCCAGCGGCCAGCGGTCAGGTCTCGTTTGCTGAAGTGCCGGCAGTAGCTGTCTTCTCTCCCCTCGTCCCTGAGCTGGGGGAGGAGGGGACAGCGGAGGGCTCTCCTTGCCCCCAGGTCATGGGCATCGCCTGCGGGGGCAGCGCCTCTGCCTTTCTGACCCTGCCCCTCCCCCCGTAGGAGGTGTCCAGACCGCTGAAGGCCATGTCCTCTACTCTCCTAGGCAGACGGCTGGCAGGTCACTATGGCGACACCATTTAACACAAACCTGTGGACGGTCAGGCCTGAAGGTGTCAGCGTCCCGGTGACTGAACCAGACAGGACTCTTCCAGCGGGAGTGACGGTGGCCAGGAGCGAATTACATAAATCTGTGGGCTCCTGTCACTGAAAAGTCCAAACTGAAACGCTCTAGCCGCGCGGCCCCCGGGGGCTCCCCGACGTCACGGCGCCTCTGAGCTTTTGCTGTTGGTGGCTTCATCCTCACTCAAGCTCTCTCCCGGGGTGACAGGGCTGACCCCCAGGGACAGCAGGCTGGTGCAATCCAGAATTACGGAGACCAAGGGGCAGAAGGGCGGCTCCCGCTGGCACCTAAAGTGGGAGGGATCTCAGGCATCAAAGGCCACCAACCCCTTGTGGGACTGTCCTCCGTAGATGGCAGGTCACGCAGTCCCCAGGCTGCTGCTGTCTCTCCCAGCACCTGCCTGCCGTGTCGGAGCCGGGCTCTCTGTGGCCGCGTGTGTGTCCCTGGCCACCCCGAGAACCGGAAGCTCAGGGCACACGTGTCAGGAACAGGAGCTCACGGGTTAGAACGCCGGAGTCCCCGGGAAGCATGACATCTGGGGGCGGCCCGAGCACTTCTAGAAACGCCCGTCGTGGGACACAGAGCTGGCAGTCGGCTCTCGCGGGGCCTGGACTGGAGCAGGGGCTCTGCGCCGCCCCGTCCCTGGTCCTCGCCCTGTTCCGGCTCTTCCTGGCAAAGCCCTGGGATCCGAACGCTCTCAGCTTGAGCTCCACGTGCCCACAGCGCCGCCCTGCCACCAGGACCCCCTAGCCCCCCAAGACCAAGCCCCACGGCCGCCTGGTTTTAGACCCAGAGCCGTGCTCTGCTCGTGGCTCAGAGTTCTAGCAGGCGTGTAATGACCTGCGCGCTCTCCCCGGGTGGCTGTGGGCACATGTGGCCCCTGGCCCCGTGTCCGAGAGCTCGGGGCACCACGCCAGCTCACGGGGGCACCACTCGTGGGCCCACGGTTTTATTGCCCTCGGGGAAAACCACAGCGCTGATGTGCTGCGCGACAGGCTCCACAGTTCCTGACGCGCAGGGGCCGCTCCCGTGGGCAGAGGCCGCCGCGCACGGCGGCGCGAGCTCGCTGGGTGTTTGTGTGCGTCCTTTTGGGAAGCGCCTGTTCAAGCCTGCGCCTCGTTTCAAATCCTGTTTGTCGTGTTACTGACGCAACGGAATTTTTTATGGGAGATGTTTCTCTGCCGAGGTTTTTTGTCACAGGCGTGCGCCGTGATTTTTTTTTTGAACCGGGCTGCGGCTTTTTCTTTGTGGGAAGTGTTTCCATCACAGATTCAATTTTTAAAAGAATTGTGGGGCGATGAGATTACATAGGTCTTCTCAGTTTCAATGTTTCTTCTCGGGGAAGTTTTGATGAATTCTACGTTTGAAGAATTTGTAATTTCTCCTGTTTAACACTGGCGGGCGTTAATTCGCTTGTTGTGCGGCCTCATCACTTCCTGCCTGTCGAGTCTTGGGCTGACCTTTCTTTTTTTATTCCTAATAGTGGGGAATTTAGAGTTCTGTTTTCAAAATTTATTGTAGCTAGGCATTTATTAATGTTATTAGCACTTTCAATAATGGTTGGCCTTCTCGGATTTTTTTTTATTGTTTCCCTTCGATGTCATTGATTTCTACTCTTTGCAGTTTCCTTTCTTCTCACGACCGTGGGTGTGATTTGCTCTCTTTCTGGCTTTTTGGGGCGGAAGCCAAGGTTGTGGGTTACCGGCCAGCATTTCATTTTCAGCAGAGGGAGCGTTCTGAGCAGGGGTGCGCAGTGCGGCCTGACTCTGGGGTTAATGCCGGTGCTCGGGGGCGCAGGGGCCCATGTCCGCTCAGCCTGGGGGACGGTGGGCTCCCGGGGTGCAAGGCGGGAGGCTTGCCAGTGGGGCTGCCCTTCCTGGCACATGTTCCAGGAGGCAGAACAGCCTCAGCATGCTGGGGAAACGGGTGGGCAGGCAGTGCCACTGTCAGACGAGCTAAGAACAGAGCCCTCCTTGTGGGGTCCTTCCGAGGACGAGGTAAAGTCATGCACCTAATTCTCTGGGCTGAGTGTCTGGCAAACAGAGCCCCCTCCACCAGGACCATGATGAGTACGAAGGCCTCCCGTTCCCGGATGTTGGTGAATTGATGCAGGAGAGGGGCAAACAGGCCACCTGGGCCTCCTGAGCCTTCGAGGTCCCGTCCGGGGGGAAGCATAGGTCTGCAAGAAGGAGCCCCTGAAGCAGCTGGGGGGCTGCTCTGTCCCTGAGACCTCTCTGTCCTCCAGTGCATCTGGAGGAAGCTCCTGCCTCCGCCAGGAAATAAAAGGAGCGAATTCTGCTTTCAAATCTCTGCCAAACTCTTTTCAACGTTCAGGTCCTTTAAAGCTATTTTTGAATCTAATTTTATAGTAATCTTTTAATATGATCCGATTCAATCAGGAGTCTTAAATCTCTCACACCCAATGTGCGAGCCTCCTTCAAACCCCGACTCATTAAGGCATCTTTAGATGGGTTTAAAGAGATGTGCGTCTTCAGGCTCCAAAAGGCTGAACTTGTCAATCACCTGGCTTTTCCTAACCGCAGGTAGACGGCCCGAACCAGTGCGCTGTGTGCGGTGACATGCAGTGACATGTGTCCCCTCTTCCCCACCGGGCCAGCTCAGACGCCCCAGGAGGCTGAGCAGGTGGACGTGTTAGTTGGGGTCCCTGCGCAAAGAACACTCCCTGACAGGGACACGGAGCTCAGGAGCATCTCGGGGGACACTCATGTCGATGGTCTCCATGAAGTTACGAGCATCGGTAGCCAGTGCTGCGTGGCCTGTAGCGGTTTGGTGTCCCCTGGGCAGGGAGCGGTTCTTCTCGCAGGGGACAGGTGTTGGTGTCTGTGACATTTTTGGTGTCATGGTGGGAGGGGGTACTACCGGCATCTCGTGGGTGGGGCCGGGGATGCTGTTAAACTGACACAGCCCCACAGCGCGGACGGCCTGCTCCGAGCTGCCAGTGGTGCCGAGGGGGGAGCCCCGCCCGGGGAGAGCCGTTTCCTTGTTCTTCCTGTCGCAGGCCGGACTCTGAGACGGTCCGTCCTGACGGGCACATCCGGGCTTCCGAACACCCTACTAGGAAATGTTCCCCTGACCTGCGTTATCCTAAAACGCTAACTGCCAGGAAAACTCCGCGTTCAGCCTCATCTGAGAACCACGTCCCTGGGGGTGCAGCCGTGGGCCCCGCTTGTGAGGTGCACCGGCTCGTGTGCCGAGGAGCTTTTCTGCCCCGTTCTGCACTCTGTGACTGCACATTACCTGTCACGGAGGTCAATTGCACGTGTCCGCCTGCCTGGGTCACGGGGTGCCCAGACACTTGGTCAGACACTACCCTGGGCGGGGGGGTGAGGACGTCTGTTTGGGATTAACTTCTGAATCCATGGACTGAGTAAAGCAGATTGTTTTCCCAGCTGTGGGTGGGCCTTGTCCAATCAGTTGAAGGCTGGAGTAGGACAGAGACGCTGACCTTTCTTCATCTGGAAAAGGGGGTTTGACCTCTCCCGCCTTTAAACTAGGACGCCCATTTCTCACAGCCTCCGGTCTCCGCCTAAGCTCCTGGGCGTCAGGCCAGCTGGCTGTCCAACTGGAACTGTCCCCCGGGGCCCCAACTTGCCCACCACACGCCTCGGGACCGCTCAGCCTCCGCCCTCCCAGGAGCCAACTCCCTGGAACAAATCTCTTTATCTGTGGTTCGCTCCGTTTCCGCTTCTCTGGAGAGCCCTGATACACCCGTATTGATTTTTAAATCCACATTTATTTCTGCACACGCCCCCCGCATGGCAGTTTGCCATGAAGTGGTGTCTGTTTTTTTTTTTGTTTGTTTTTTTTGCAGCCAGGATCCCTTCTGTGGGAATCCAACAACTGCCCCCACTTGTGGTAGGAGGGGGGTGGGGCTCAGCCATTTCCCGCCCCCTGTTCCACCTGCATCCGCACTCGGCGATTAGCCAGGACACAGGTGTTACCCCCGAAATGAAAGAAGGGAGGACGCCCGCACACAGAATGTAATAAGAAATCAATTTCATGCCCTCACGGTAATAGAAAGGCAACGGAAAGGGAAGCGGTCCGTAATAAAATGCGTGTTTTGGGAGCAGGCCCGCTGGAAGGCGCAGGGCCGAGCTGGCTAGCTCCTCCGCTGGGCGGCCCGGCACCTGAACGGGCAGAACCGATGGGACGTGCTGTCCGGCCGCAGCCCCACCGGACTCTCGAAAGTGGAGAACGTCTCCTGGTGGGGCCCCGCCTCCCGAATCGCGGTCTCCCCGCCCCCACCCCCCCCCAACCCCCACCCCCCGTTCCCATGGAGGCTGCTTTCCTGGGACATTCGCTGTGTGTTACAAATGCCTGTGCTGCTTGCACACCAGCGTCGGGACGCCAGGCTCCGAGACTCACGGACAAGCTTCTTCCCACACAGTGTCCGGCTGGGTGTTGGGACCTCGCGGGGGATGGGGCACGTCTTCACGGGGCGCTGGGCCTGGTACCCCCGAGCCCCCACTCACCTTGCCGATGCCAGAAGCGCCCTCTGGTCACTGTGACGCCAAAGTTATAAAACGTCCCCATGGGCCTGTGATTCTGCGGAGCGCCTCTGGGTGGGTGCTTTCCCTACACTGGAGTGGGGGCTGCCCCGCCTGCCGGGACCCAGAGGGGAGCTTAGGGGCTCCAGCTGCTGTCATTCACTTGCTCTTCTGCGTGTGAAGCCCGGGAGCCTGCAGGGAGCTGAGGCCCAGGAACTGAGCCATGTGGAAGGGAATGTGGCATCACTGCCGTTCCTGGATCCAGCTGTGCCTGAAGGTGGTACTATCCCTACCCTTAGAGCTACATGAGCCACAGATGCAGCCAAAGGGATTCGCCAGGCAGGAGCTGGGACTGTGATGAAAATTCTAACAAAATAGAGACTATTAGGACCTGCACACTTAGATCTTTCAACAAAAGCTCCCCCCAACATCCCATTGCACAAAGGCCCCCCGCTTTACACACCTGCATTTCAAATACAACAACCTGCCGACCCCGAAAACGCCACTTGGATTTGGTTTAGTCACTTGCAGTCACGCTTCCCACCCCCAGTATCAACCGCTCCTCATGGCGATTTTCACAAAACCTTAACAACTCGATCACGGGGGTCGGAGTCCTCAGGATCCGTCAATTGTTTTCGAAGCCACACGGGACACCCACGTCCTTCCCGGATCTGTACTTCATCGGCCACTGCTTCAGAGCCTGGGTGTGAGCGCTGCAATGCAGAGAGCTCGGGGAGCAGACGAGAGGCCGGTGGTGGCCGCCCTGCAGTGAAAGCACCTTTGTCACAGCCACGAGGGCCCAGGAACCCGGCCGCAGTCGCTGGCGGTGCCCAGGAGCCGGGAGGAAGGCCGCGGCGGGGGAGGGGGCCTGCAGGGCGCTGACGTCACTGCTGCTGTTTGCACAGTGTTCGCCTTTGTTTGTCGGGAAGATGGTTCTAAATCCCAGCGCTCAGGGGCACCTCTGCGGTGGTGAAAAGTAAATTCGTCTTTCGAGAAAATCGGCTGTATCAGTTTAACCTTCCAGCGTGGTCTGTGTGCCCAGGTCTGCTCTGAGCCTCCCCAGAGGACGCTGCTTCCTTCCAGGACTGCGGGGGCAAGGGGCCCGGCCAAGCAGCCGCTGGAAGCCACAGGGGCCAGCACCCGACTTCGGACCCCTCCCATGGAGACCCGGGACCACAGGCTGAGGGCTTTCTCCTGGTTTCCGCTGCTGATAATGAACCCCCGCGCAGAAAGCTGGAGCCAACGCCGCGCTTTGGAAGTTTTTCTTTGAAATGAAATGCAACTTCCAAAACTATTCACGTGAGGCCGGAGCTGCCTGTGTGTATCTGCCGTCTCGTGCGTAAAGTCAGAGCCGCGAATGGAGAACTGTTCAATCGTGGTGCCTGTATGTGCATGCATGTGGGTGCGAGTGCCCACACGTGTATTTGAAACCGGGTTGAGGGGAACTGCCTTTTCTTATGAAGTTTCCTAGTATTTGAAAACCACGACAGCAAACCTCCTGCGTGCCCATGGTGCACCGTGACTTACCTGGAAACTGCACCGCCTGTCTTCGGCGCCGTAAACAGTACTTAGGAATCCGTGTGCTTTGCTGGGCCATGAAATGCAGTGGGTGCCTTCGAATTCCGTGAGCAGCGCCTTCACCAGGCTTGGTAAAGGGTAATTTCCTGTCTCCTCCGAGGACCAGATTGCAAACACACCCCCAGAACCAGAGAGAAAACTTTCAACAAGTTTGGGGGTGAGGGGGTAGAAATAAAGGAATAAATCTGACCCTGGCTGTTCCAGAAAAAAATTTAAGTATAAACGTTTGAATCTGGTTCTCAGCCGCATCTCCACTGGAAATCTGGGCTGTGCCTCTCACCGATCCGGTAGCCGGCATTTCCGCAGGCGTGTCCACACCTGTTTGCTCAGGGCAGGCCCCCGACTGCTCACGGGGGGCGTTTCCACCGGGCACCTCACAAGACCTGACTTTCCCTCACACCCGCTTCAGCAGCAATGCATGCGAGGTACTCCAGCATATTGGAAGCTCCGAATGATACAATGTTTTCAGATTGTATCTGAAACACACCTTTTCTTTTTTGTTTGTTTTAACTGAGTCACCGGCTGCCTGTCTGGGATGGGAGAACCTCCGAGAATTTTCCTCGTTACTGGCTGTTAGAAAAAGCCACGTAATCTTTGCTTTTCTTTGCAAAGATTCAGGTATTAACCAATGTCACTCCAATACATTCAACTTTTAAAAAAAAAAAAGCAGACAACGATGACTGTGTCTGTAGAGAATCTGAGGCCAGGAGACGGGCCGTCCTCTCTGGCCCTGAATGAGATCCTGTGTCTTACGGAGTCGCACCGACTTGCTGGTGTCTGACTCTGGGGCCTGAGTGGCGGCCCGCAGCGGCGGACGCCTTCTTCGGCTTAGGTCCTCGAGCTGGAAGCAAATCTTCGGTGAGTTCAGGAAACCTCGTGTCCGACCCTCCCTCCCACGAACGTTCCTGGAACCCTGCAATGGGGCCTCCTGTTTGGGAAGATCCCGCCTCCTTCTCCGCTCCTCCCCCTGACCTGCAGACTCCTGAGGGGGGCACCCCGTTTCTGCTGGGGCCACAGGGAGCAGCCTGCGCCTGCGCCCAGGGGTCGGGGTTCAAGGTGGAGGGCTTGGCAGTTCCCGTGAGGACTGGGTGACGCCTTGTCATGACAGCCAAGGGCAGGCCTGTCCTCAGAGGTCCTGGAGCTCCACAGAGTTACTTGGCCTGACGTCTCCTTGTGACGGGAGGGTCAGGAGACTCTGGCCCGAGGTCGGTTCTCTTGTTTCCTGTGACGTGTCAGGCAGCAGGGAGGCCCCGCCGGGAGGGCGGTGTCAGGGATCGACGAGGCTGGCGGTGGAGGAAAGCCACTGTTTCCAGGGACGCCGTCACCTGCCGGAGTTGTCGGAAGCAGTCCCTCGCTCCTGGGGGGACAGGGGTGGTGGCCCCCGAAGGCGAGTCGTGAGGGTCAGCTCAGGGGCTCTCCTGCTGTCAGGGAAACGGCCTCCTGGAAGAAGGACCTGTGGTTACTCCCTGTCGCCTTCACAGCCCCACTCTTGTTCAGGCACCGACATGCCGGGAAGGGGAGCCGAGCACAGGATGGTGGGCACAGGCCACGGCTGTGCCGCTGCGGACGGCGTGGGGAGACTAGGGAAGAGCCCTGCCCCTTGAAGCCCGATCTCTCCAACCAGGGCCCCTTCTCCGCCACCTCCTCCTCCCCTGGGGTCCCTGCCACGCTTGCAGCCAGAGGGAAATGGCCGCGGGTCCATGGGAGCCGGGTCCTCTTCGTCCACAGCCGCCAGGGTCCGAGAGGGCGGAAGAGGAAATGAAGCGAGCTCAGCGCCTGAGGCTTCCGCAGGCCCGTCCCTCCCCCGGTGCGCTCCCTGCTTGCTTCGCGCTTTGCCCGGTTCTTAATGAAGCACCAACTTGGGCAAACTGCCTAGAAACTTCACTTGGAAGCTTGACCCTGAAAAATTCCTTAGTTAGAAATACTGTGATTGATCACGAGGCTTATCTGCGCTAATAAACAAACCCTGGGACCAGGGGAGCGTAGTGTTCGCTGGCCTGGGAAGACGGCCTGAAGGCAGGCAGCTTGGGGGGCTGACTCACATGGGGCCTCTGCGCGTTTCGTGGGTTAGTGAGTAGCAAGGCAGACAGGTTTTCACCACGTGGCAACAATTCATAGACAGAGCCAGGGGGAGGACAGTGGGTCTTTTGACTTGGGAAATGGGAGGTAGATCTGTGGCTGGGATGGGGACCCCTCCCACACTGACCCACTGTTCCCAAGCAGGACGGTGTCCTTGACCTTGTCTGAGTGCGGCAGGAGGAAGCTAAGTTTTTTTTTTTAAGATTTTATTTTATTTATTTTTAGAGAGGGGGAGGAAGGGAGACAGGGAGAGAGGCATCAATGTGCCTCTTGCGCGCCCCCTATGGGGGATCTGGCCTGCAACCCAGGCATGTGCCCGAACTGGGAATCGAACCAGCGACCCTTTGGTTCTCCAGCCGGCACTCAATCCACTGAGCCACACCAGCCAGGGCAGGAAGCTAAATTGTGACGTCACTGCAGCACTCTCTGCACACGAGTCCTCTCCAAGGCCCTCGAAGGGCTCTGCATCTCCCGAGGGGTCTGCCACGTCCACACTAATCTCTCGATCATGCCGACACCTCACTCGCCCTGTTTCCTGGCCTCACTCATGGGTAAACCGTGGGTGGCGTGGCGTGGGTCGTGGCCGCGGCCCCAACAGCGCGGCGGGCTTCTCTCTCGCGGGATGGAGGGAGACACGCTCAGGGCGTGTCTTTCCCGTGTTAAAGCAGGGGCCGCGTGACTGTCAGGACCCTGTGGGGAGCAGGAGGCTCGGCTTCGGGGCGGCCGGGCCAGTCAGCATTTGTCTCACTGACCGGCCGAGCTGACCTTTTACGAGGCCAGAAACGGGAGCTTGGGGGGAAAAGCCTGACCCGGGCACAGGTGTGCGGGGTCACCCATGAGGTCATGGGATCACACCGAGCTGTGGGGATTTCCGGAAAGCTCAGTATGATATAAAAGTGACGCACGACTTTGTGAAATTCTGTAAGGACAGAAGTCTTATCTTAACCAATCTAGTGGATTTACTCTCCACGCCTCTATTGGTCTTCGTGGGAAAATAGTATTTTAAGTAACTGAATGAGATTTCTGGCCCGCCTCCCACCCCGAACACTGGACTGAAACTGAGGACAACGGGCCTTGTCCATCTGGGGACCTTGGGGTCAGCTGGGTGCAAGCCAGGCCCTTGGAGCAGCAGTTTTGTGGACCCTCCCAAGACGTGCCGGGTAATTATCGCTTTATAAAGTCCTGTTCATGGGGCTTCGCAGACTTGCGAACTCGGAACCCGGGAGAGCTGAATTTAGAAGCGCTGTGGATTTTTGGTCCGGAGAAAATGTGCGTTCAGAGAAAATAAGTTGAAATATAGTCGCGTCTAAAACTGCCCTAAAGAGAGACATTGATTATTATTTGATGCGTCGAATAACGGCAAAATGGCCAGGAGTCTCCGGACTTTCAAAAACAAAAGCTGTGATTGAAACGAGCACTGCCTGGCTCCTGACTCCCGGGGGCTGGAGTGCAGACGTGGCCGAGCCCCTGCCGGCCTCCCCCGCCCCCCCCCCACCCCGTGCTGGACGGACCTGCTCCCGTGCTCGAAGGTGACACAGTTGGCTGTCCATCTCCTGGCCACGGGGCCAGAGTCGCCCCTTTGCATGTTCATGCATCTGCTGGACAGTCAGACGCGCCCGAGGAGCTGGACCCAGGTGACTACCGGCAGAACTACAGCCCTGCCCTCGGGAACACACAGGAGTTACCGTGGACAGAGCTGCGTGCGGGAATTCCAGAGACCCGGGGGTTATCGCCTCGGAAAGTGACGGGGGGGTGGTCACCATCATCCAGGGGGGTGGGGAGGACATCGTCAAGGAAATGCTATTTAAACTGGATCTAGGTCTCGCTGGTGTGACTCAGTGGACTGAGAGCTGGCCTGCGAACCAGAGGGTCGCAGGTTCGATTCCCAGTCAGGGCACATGCCAGTGAGGGGCATGCAGGAGGCAACCACACATTAAGGTTTCCCTCTCTTTCTCCCTCCCTTCCCCTCTCTAAAAATAAATAAAAAAGCTGGATCCTAGAACACGTCTATCCATCATTTGGTGTGGACTCTGCTCCCCAAGGACACCCATGAGCATGCTCTTGGACTTGACCTCCCGCGGGTAGATGGACATGTAGCCTTGTCCCCCGAGTCCCTGTCCTCACTCCTTTCAATATTTCCCACCTGTGTTTTGAGCAAATCACTACGCTCATCACTCCTTCCCAATGGGAGACTCCAAGCCAGTACCTGTCAACTCCAGTCCTTTGAGCCGAAGCGGCTATTTGGACATGTGCTCGCTGTCCCGCCTCGGCGCGGCCGCCACCAAACCCGTGGCCCCACCATCCGCCCACATCAGCTTCTGAAGCCGCCCGTTCGCCAGGCGTGGCCGACATGTGCCAGCAGCGGCTCCAAGGACACCGGCCTGCCTCAGGCTTTGTTCATGCTGAACATTCAGATTTCCGCAGTTATTTTCACCCTCTGTAATTCCCACTCAATTCAAAAAAGAGCAAAACTCATAAAAATGACGGTAAAGGAAGAGAGAAGGGGAGCAGGGCTGGCACAGAGAGCTCTGACTTGCGGAGATTTCCGTCTCGGGAGGTGCAAGGAGGACCCCGTTTTACCGGAACTAGGTCAACCTTCGCTTTTCTCTCTCTTGCTTAACCAGCCGCTTGCTGGCTGGTGGCTTCTCCCGGTGCCTGTGATGAGAAATGTGCCTCAGTGTAATTACAAAGATAAAAGCTCAGTGCGCGCAGGCGGGGAGAGCAGACACCAGAAATAACCGCGGGGCCCCGGGAGCCTGACGGACGGGAGGTGCGGACCCGGGTCCCGGGCGGCCTCTCCTGCGGGCCTTTGTTGGTGAAGCCAAGGACGGTGCTTTCCCTCCATAAATCTCAAGTCTTCAATGTGACATGAAGTGAACTGGCGTGCGTGTGACCATGGTCCACACAGCAGGTTTGAGGTATTTTACCTGGAAGATAAAGGTGCCAGGTGAGAAGTGCCTGCCTCCTTCTGACTGATCCATCAATCCAGCCATTGATCTGTTCGCCCACCCACCCACGTACCCACCCACCCATCTCTCCACTCACGAATCCATCCACCCACCCACACTCCTACTTGTCCATCCACCCACGTACCCACCCACCCATCCCTCCACTCACGAACCCATCCCCCCACCCATCTGTCCCTCCCACCACATCTGCTGTCCTCCCCCTTTCCTCCTTCCTTTCCTCCTTCTCCCCATTTGACATCTATTCCCACCGTGTCTCTGGGACGTTCTGGGAATGAGGGAGTTAGTAGAAGTCCACTACTGAAGTCCCTCCTGAGTGGGGTTTCCATTGCACTTGGAGAAGAGAGACGAAAGACATGCATGTCCCGTGACCAGGGTGACGAAGTAGAGCCGTGTGGTAGGACGCGGCCCTGGGGTGGGGGCCTCTCCGACCAGGGGCCACAGCAGCCATGGCCTGGACTGTGGCCTTGGGTCCCTCATTATGGCGCCGGGGACGAGCACATGGGGGAGACGGGCCAGAGGGAGCCTGGGCCCAGCTCAGGAAAGGCCGCGGCCCCTGCTGGGGATGGAGAGGAGGCCGTGAGCAGAGATTGGCAGCAGGTGTGCAGATGGGGGAGTTGCGTACGGGGGGCTGTGTGTGTGTGTGTGCGCGTGTGTGTGCGTGGCTGCTACTGGGTGGGCGGAGCCCCGCCTGCAGGTCCTCTGCCCTCTGTACCCTGTGCCTTTGGGCTGTCTGGGTGTGGTGTCAAGCAGCCGGCGAACAGGGAAGCGTTGCCAGAAACGAAGGCTCGCACCCAAGGCGGGGTGGGGCAGGGGCGGGGGCGGGGAGGGCCACCGGATGGAGGGCCTGCCTTGCAAAGCAGGGAACGGGTCATGATCTACGTTCCGTAAGTGCTGTTCCCGTCCCCACGGCAGACAGGCTGGGGTCCCTGAGATTGCCGGGGCCGGCGGCCAACGCACCTGCCGAGTGGGGTGCTCACGCCTCGGAGCTACCCTGAGACGCGGACATCACCCCGACAAGACATATCTAGCCCTTCGTCAGGTAACTCAGCTCCAGCAGGAGTGTCGTGATGCTGGACAAGAAGAGACGGAAGACCCCCAGGCCTCCAGGGAGGAGGCGCCCCGCGGAGGAGCGCTCATTAATTGACATGATCATCGCCCAACTTTTCCTTAACTGCTGCCTCGGGACGACCGACCGAAGCACCGCCGATCAATCATTTTTGCTTCTGCGGCTTCTCTCGTTCCTTCAATAGCTCCTCTTCGATTCTCTCATCGCACAAGCAATCCGTACAGGCATCAATCGGCCGGCGACAGAAACAGCTTCTCTGAGCTGACGGCGGAAATGGATGCGACTCGCCCAGACTAAACCCGCGGCCCCGCCAGTGGCCGAGCCCCCGGGAGCCCGCCTGTGCGGGCGGGGGCGCTCAAGTCTGTGGCTGGGTTTTTATCCCCTAAAGCCATCTTGTCACTCTCCGTCCCCAGACTGTGGCGTGGTCGAGGGATCCGTGACCACAGGGCCATAAATGCAGCCGAACATCGTTCAGCGGTCTGCCGGGGAGATGGCTGGAACCGCGTCCTGTGTTCACACAGTCCCTAGGGGTGTCACCCTGCAGTCAGGGTGACATGTGCTCTGTGTGTCCCCCGGTGCCAGCCCACTTGAATGTCACCGTGGGAACTGTGCCTGCTGACACCCGAGGCGTGAGAGGCCTGGGGACTTTGGTGACGCCAGCTCGCCGGAGGGTCCTGCAGCTGTGTGACCGCTCTGCGCCCCAGGATGCTAGAACAGGGTCACAGCAGACCAGACTGTGGGGTGCAGCTCCCAGGGACCCGCCCGGAGCTCCTGCGATCCACCTTTCAGGGAAGCACGTCACACTCACACCTCCAAAGGGACACCCAGGGCTTGGGGCGTCATGTATTTGTGCAGCCTTCGCTGCAGAGCCGACGGGCTGTCCCATGGCCAGCCCTGACCCAGTGGCCTTTGTCGCAGGTGCAGGCCTGAGAAGTGACCCCTTTAACTAGCCAATCCATGTGGGTGACTTTGGGACACTGTGTTTCTCCAGTTCGACGCCACATCTCCCGGGTTAACGTGGTCCAAGTTTCCCAAACACGCTTCCAACGCTCTCTTGGACCAGGGGTTGGCAAACCACATCCTGGGATCAAATCCACCGACACCTGTTTCTGTAAAGCAGCTTTTATTGGGTCACAGCCATGCCCATACGTGTCCCTGTTCATCTGCGGCTGCAACAGCAGCTTCGGCCACGAGAACAGAGCCACCGGGCCAGCCAGGCCTAAAACGCTTACCATCTGCGCTTGGCAGATCGGCTTGCTGGTTCTGAACTCCATGGCGGGAGCAGTGGCAGACGCCGGTGCTTGACCCCAGGAGCGCCCACGGGGCTCAGCAAACGCTCGCCCGGAGGCTCTGAGACTCAGGTTTGCGCCACCTCATCTCCAAGATGCTCTCGGTGCACCTGGAGATTTCGCCTGGTGCATGCATTGGCTTGGGAGAAGTGGCGGCCAAGGGAGTGTGGCAGGTTTCTGGGGGTCTAAAGGAGCTTCGGGAAGTCCGGGGACCCCTTGGCCCTCTGACACCCGCCCCCATAACTCACCGCTGGGCCCCTGGCTTTCTCTTTATTTGCATCTGTGTGAGAGTCTAATTGTGTGAAGTTTCACAAAACGTGCGGTGCATTTGGTTAGCTCGGCCCGCGGACATGGGGCGGTACAGAGTGTGTGTGTGTGTCTCCATCCTGCATGCAATGAGCTGGACTGTGACAGTTTCTGCAGCTAAGGCAGCGAGGGCTGCGGGG
The DNA here is from genome assembly GCA_004026765.1 of Micronycteris hirsuta. NCBI lineage: Eukaryota > Metazoa > Chordata > Mammalia > Chiroptera > Phyllostomidae > Micronycteris > Micronycteris hirsuta. Next base: position 47,416 of record PVJI01001777.1, on the reverse strand, counting down.
GATGTGCAATCACCGAAGGGAAGGCAGCAGTTTGCCGGGGGCCTGGCGCCGGCACCTGTCCTCCTGGTGCCTGGCCGGCGGCTGCCTCCACGAGAGGAGCTTCACTGGGGAAGGAAGCAGAGAGGTCAGGGGCAGCTCACTGCTCCTCCAAAGCCAGTCCCCCTTGTTTGGTCGCTCTGGCTGCCCCCTCTCTTCCGCCCCCTTGGGGTAGGCAGAGGGCACAGCAACCAGGAGGACCCATGGACCGCCCCAACCGCAGGCTAGTTCTAGGTATGGAGCCCCGTCCTCTGCAGAGCTGGCTGGGGTCTCCTACACTTGCCTCGATGAGACTCGTGTGGGGTCCAGGTAGAACCTGCACCCCGAGGGTCCCACCGTGGGGATGCTCACTCGGGCCCGGGGTGGGGTCTGCAGCCTGCACTTCATCGAGGAATTGCTAGGGTTTGGCAGGTTTGGGGAATTTGTCTACAGGGACGATGGATACCGGCTGACACACTTCCCGCACTTGCCTCACTTGTCTGCCCCCCTCTGCCCTCTGGGGAGATGGCGGCACCCCCATTTCAGAGAGGAGGAAATTAAGGACTTCTAGGGGGGTCACTTGTGCCAGGTGCCTCTGCTGGGGTGGACCTGATGGGAAGTGTGGAAGCAGATGCCTTCTGAGTGTTCGTTCATTCATTCATTTGCTCGTTCATTCGTTCATGCTCCAGCAGCTACACCTGTATCTGCATTAACACCTCCAGGTGTAGCCACACCCATGGCCACACCTGCATCTATAATCCACATCGATGTCTGTACCTGTACCTGTACCCAAATCCATATCTGTGTCTACACAGTATCCGCGCCCACCACCTCTGTACCCGTATGTGTGGTCCATGTCACGCCCAAGTCCGCGGCTGCACACAGACCTCCACCCACCTTTTGGCTGTGAGTGCCTGTGTGCCGGGCACTGGGGGCACCCGCTGGCACGTGGGAGAGGTGCCCGCATCACTCCCAGCAGCTGGGAGGTCAGACGCAGAGCATTCTGTGGTCTGGGCGGCGGTCCACTCACCATCTTCCTCTTCAGTGCCGCAGGGAGCAGCGTGGGGGCCCAATCTGCTCCGGGTGTGGGGGGAGTTCAGAGGGCAGACACGGAGCTGAGACAGGGCAAAGCGGCCGAGCTGGCACCCTTGGGGGACGGAACCCCAGGGGGGCTGGTTACAAGGCCTCGGGGGTGGGGGCTTGGCTGGCGACCTTGGGAGGCATGGGTTCCGTGGGCTGGTCTGGGCCCTGCAGGGTGTCAGCTGACCAGCCGAGGAGAAACTCGGCTGCGACCGTGTTTATCGTCCCCAGATTCCCCCAAAATGGCCAGACCAGGCCTCCGTCCTCCTTGACGCCGCCCGTGTAGTCTGAAGACCACCCTCATCCCGTCGTCACGCGGAGCCTGTTGCCATCCCGGGACGGTGACCCACCTTCCCAGACGTGTGACCGTCTCTGAAGGGAGACCTTGCTCCTGGCAATAGGGTCGTCCCTGAAGCCACGGCCCCACCGTCGCCCGCATGACTGAGTGGAGGCACTGGCCAGCCCGCAGTGACAAACGCCTCTTCCTGCGGAGCCCATTTAATCTGGGGGCTCCGTTTGCCCCCACCAGCGAGACGAGGGGAGGCCTTTCCGTCGCGCGTGCACAAAGTGACCGCAGGCCCGTGGAGTGTCCATCCTGAGGGGGCCCGTGCAGGGGTCAAGGGTGGAGAAGCTGTGGGTGGCGCACTCCGGACACGGAGACGGGGAGTCCCGCCTGGACCTCCCGGCCCCCGGGCTCACCTCCGCGCACTTTCTCTAAAGACTCTTCTCCTTTTGAATCTGTGGAGACCTCCCTTCTGCGCTTGGCACTGAGATTGTTCGACAGATGACCTTGACCATCAGGATAAATGTGCAATGGGCCTCTGGGGAACCTCTGGACACGTAAAAATGCATCATCCGGAGGCACGAGTTTCTCAAATCGACCAGGCGGGACTCTTGGCTTTGAAACGACAGCCACACACCCTCAGGCCTCCTCAGCGCCCGTGGGTTCGGGGCCGGATCTGGAGACCTGGGGCAGCCCGGACGGCCCGCTCCACCCCCGCCAACTGCTTCTCGGGGGCTCAGCAGGATTTAACATCACGGGTGGGGGGTCCTCCGGAGTCCCCATCACCGCCTGGGCAGGAGGCGTGGTCATGACCTTGGGCCATCATCCCAGCCCCCAGGACAACCCATGGGGCCGACAGATGCGAATGAGCGCCGGTGGAAAACCGGAACGCAGAAGAACGCCGGTAGGTTGTCTTTCTGTTGCTCCGTGTGTGTGTGTGTGTGTGTGTGTGTGAGAGAGAGAGAAGAAAACACAATGGATAGTTCGTATTCCCTCGGCCCACCTGCCACCATCACACAATAATGAAGGACACACAGGCTGGACAAGTCAGAGGCCCAGAAGGGGCCGGGCCCCCGTGATGCCCTCCCTGCGGGAATCCTGTCCCCCGGCACAACTCTCATGAGTGTTTGCTCGGGGATTTGTTCTGGAAATGAGCGTCAGTCCACGCGTCCATTCACCTGTGCACTTCAGAAACATGCTCTGAAGTTTCCCTTTTCCCCACAACTGGGAACCTGGCCCCAAAGCTGCCGTGTGGGCCCCTCTTTCCGTTTCTCAGGGCCCCACGGTGTTCCTGGGCCCAGAGCGGCATGTGGGTTCTCCAACCCACCCCGGTCGAGCTCCGTGCCCTTGTCTGGTGTCCACCAGGCAATTGCGCTGTCGGGGGCGTCCCTAGCGGCCTGTTACCAGGAGAATGTCCCCCCCAGGGCCGGGCGGACTATCACCGTAAATGCACGGGGGTGGGGTGGGGAAAAAGGTGGGGCTGGGCCTTGGTCCTGGGCTCCGAAGGGGGAATTCGAAGGAGGGGGCGCACTGGGAGCTCTGGGCCAAGTCTCCGCAGGAGCATTGTGGGAAGGAGTCCCCAGCCGGCCCCCACCGGCCCTGGCGTGAGCAGTTTCCCTTCCCTGACCAGCCCGGAGCCACAAGCTCCCCACTGCGGTGGTGGATGCCAGCAGGTGTGAAACCACACCCAGGCGGATTTGGGGACCAGGTTTGAATTTAGACTCATCCACTTAGTGGTTGCGTGGCCTGGACAGCATGTCATCGGTACAATAAACATGATTATATCAACGATAAAGGGTGACAGAATGTGCACCCGTGGCCTTCAGTAAAAACGGAGCAACAGAAGATGATGGTGATGACGGTGCTGAGCACGTGGGGTGGATGGGGGAGGGGGGAGGGGAGGGGGAGGAGAAGAACAGCCTTCTGGCGTGGTTTGCTCACTCAGACGCGAACGGCCAAGCCTAGGATTGAGATGTCCATCTGTGGCCTCATTAGAGCCGTGTCCTTAATGAGCCGAGCAAGAGCCGGTCCTGACAGAGCCACTGAGGTGCCCAGTGACCCAGAAGTCCCCAGACGGAGAGACTCTGGCTCCGTCACGTGTCGGAGGTGGCAGTGCCGGAGGACACCCTTTGGCTTCTTGGATAATTACCCGGATCTGGATCTCTCCGCTGCAAGGCGTTCTGTTCCAGGGAGTTCGGGAGAGAAGCAGGTGCCAAAGCCGTCCCTGTCACCGCCAGGCTGCTGGTCCCAGCTGCATCCCTCCGCAGGGCTCGGGAGAGGACAGGGGGCGGGGCGCTTTCGGGGAGGGGGGCTGCCTGTCTCCGAGCGCCCAAAGGGTCCCTGAAAGCACTGTGGTCACAGTTGGCATTGTTCTCTGTGCTTGTGACTGTCCATTCGTGATATGATACCCGTCCCTGACACAGACCGAGCTTTCATGCACCGTGACGGCCGCCCACGACACGCACAGTCCTGGAAGGAGGGTCCTGGCCTTTCTCGCTGAGGCCTGAGCCAGACCCCTGGCTCTGCAGAGTTCAGGCCTGCCGTCACATGACCCTCTGCACTCGGTGGTGTGACACCCCACTCTACCCTCATGATAGTCGGGGCGCAGGGGAGGCACAATGGCTGGGGGCTGTGACGTTTCAGGCAAATAGGAAGCAAGGGTGTTTGACGGGTTGGCTTGGGATCTCAGAGATGAAATGCCCCCAACACAGCGCAGTGGTCGAGTGTGAGCGACTGCCGGGCGTGCCTGTTGCGCTCCAGGCCTGCTCGGTCGTGGTCACGGCCAGGCAGGGGGCGGGGCTGGAGGTCCCTATGCTTCAGCCGTCTCCCAGACACCCCCAGGCTGCTGTCCTGGATACGGGTCTCCATGAGATGCATAGGGGAGACCTAGATTGGCGAGACTCAAGTCACACACGAACTGGGGGATATTGGTTATGAAGAATAATACCACATTCTATGAGCACGAAATTGGGGGAAGGCCTGGGAGGACCACGTCCACGGAAGTCCATGTTAGGTCTGGTTACACCCACAGGGAAGAAGTCCTTGTCACTCTCCCTAGGACCCTGACACCTGGTGGCCCGTACGTGGCCAGCGTCTCACATATGACATGGTAAGGACTTAGACACTCTGGGGCTCCAATGACCGAAGGAATGGTAGTCCCTGTCAGACTCTTTGGGGTGCACAGGGAGCACCAGGTCCCAGGGCCGGCCCAGGGCCTGGGAGCCCCTCCCACACCCATGGCCTCTTCCCGCCTTTGAGAGCTCCGACGCGGGTGTTTGGCTGCTTTGTGGCAGCCCTGAAGGGCTGGCCTGTCCCTTCGGGAAGCTCATTACTCACAGTCCTTTTGGGGAACATGAGCGAGAAGTCAGATCTGATTAAAGATGGAAAACCCGGGCAGCCTCCTGCTTGTCAAGCAGGTGGCCTGCAGTCTGTCCAGATCCAGGGGACACGGGGCCACGCCGCCTCCCCTCACCTCTGTGGGAAGATGTGTGGGTCCAAGGAGGGAGGAAAGGGGGATTGTGGGGGAGCAAATCTGGGGGGGAGTCCGATGATGGTTTGCTCTACGAAGGACACCGCACGTTCCCTGATCCCCTTCCCGAGTGTCCCCATCCGATCGGGAGCGGTGACAGGGTCTCAGCTACCTCCAGGTGCCCCGAGTCTTCACTCCCTCCAACACCAGTGTCTCTTTGGGGGAGGGGCTTGTTTCTCACCTCTGCTTTGTCGACTTCCAGCGGCCATTGTCGGTAATTCTCCGACAGAGAGAACCCTCGAACCGGATCTCCCTCCCTCACCCAGCAGTGTGCTGGATGGCCGGGCCCGCCACCCGGAAAGCTGGACGTGACAGCGGATTCAGGGCGACGCGGGTCATTAAAAGAGGCCAGAGTCTTGAAGGGGCTGGATCAAGGGGCCCAGTTCCCATTGCTCTGGGGCTGCTCGTGGAGCAGGCTTAGGAAGCTGCCTTTAATGACTAATTACTCTTTTGCTACCAAGAAAGTGTTCAAGGTCAAGTCAAACTCAGATGCCGACTCTTGAAAAATGCCTCCGGCTCCCAAACTGGAACCCATGAAGTCCTAGCAGTGTTACAAGGTCGCCCGGTCGAAGGGAAGAAGAAAGAGAGAGGGACACAAATTCTGGAAAGAATTAAGTGTCAGGAAGTTCCATTTCTGTGCCAGGCCAGGTGAAGCCGCTGCGGAAGTGGGCCCTGATTTATTATTTATGCGGCACGCTGGAAGTTATCTGAACAGGAGATGGTACGGGGGCAGTAAATTAAGCAAAGCTCCCTCTAAATTTGCATTAAATCTTACTGCGGTTTTAATATTTAATACATCCTCATGGATCACTTGTTCACAGCCCACAGCAGACGTTCGGGAAACGCTTTAGGAACGTGTTAGTTTATTATTATTGTTGCTAATTATCGCCCTAAAATCTTCCTTTAAATAAAGCACGGAGTTGGTTGCACTTTATTTGATTCTATTTAAACACAAAGCAACCGCAGAGGTCCCTGAGCACTTGATGCGGGGGTGGGGCGGGGCGGGGGTTGGTCCAATGTGCCAACGGTCACTTTAATTTCTGTTCCCAGAAGAGCTGGATCAGATCCCTAAAGACCCAAGTAAGTATACGCGCTCCTTCCCCCTTGATTTATTCTGTGGTTTTACAGAAAATTGGCTAGAAGGTCGATAATACAGTGGCACCAGAGGCAGGTTTGCGTGGCGCAGGGCCCAAAGACCAGGCGGGAAATGGCCTAAGTCCCGGCTACCCAACACCCCACGTCATGATCTTGACACCCCCGGCCGGAAAGAGACATGTTTTCAGTTGGTCCAGTGCCGATACTGCTGTTGGTTCTCCCCAAATGTGTGTGAATGGGACTTGACCTTGAACACTTTCTTGGTGGCAAAAGGGTAAGCAGTTGCCAAGGGTGTGTTCTGAAGAACCTCCAATGAACAAAGTCAAGGGAATGAGAACTTAGCCGCGCCCTCGGGCTGGATCCGGCTGTAGCTTGTGTGATCAGCCGGGACCAGGCAGAGGGGATGTGGGGAGAGCTGGCTGGGTGGCTGGAGGTGAAGCCGAAGGGCAGCCGGTTCAGGGCGAGCAGAAGCTCAAAGAGCAGTGATGGCCTCCTCCCCACTCCCCGGCCCCCACCCCAGGGAACTCACGGCAACCTTTATTCAGGACCGGGGACAGCTCCCATGAGCCGCCGCTGGGACAGCCGCGGAAGCCTGTTCTCTCCGCGTCTACAGGAGGGTAAAATGCAGATGAAAACAGTCACCACCTCCTGCCCACTCTGGGCTCTGGATTCCTGACGCAGGGAAAGCAAGGGGCCCGTTCTCTCTCTCGGCACGCTTTTCGAGAGCCTGCTAACGGCCGGCCGCTCTGGCCAGGCCAGGGCCATGCAGGCTGCCGGACCCGCGGGGCTGGTCCCCTCCTCAGGTCACCGCTTCCTCATGGAAGGAGCTTCTGGCACCAGGAGATCTGGGCTCACCCAGCGTGTCCCCTCACAAGCCGTGTGGCTTGGAGACAAAAATGAAATAATGAGAAAACTGCACGGTTCAAACAACTTCCAGTTTCAAACGCATCATCCATCTGAGCGCTGGGGTTGTGGAGAGTGGTGGTAAACTCAGGAAGGATTCAGTGCGGTGGACGTGTGACGGCCGGGCCACCGCGCCGAAGCCACGCTATCTGTCCCTTCTCTGGGCCTGCACCACAAAGAAACACTGGTTTGAATTTACTCCCCGTCACCACTGAGTCTGCATGGGGCTAATGTGACGTCCTAGAGTGGTGCCCAGGAGTAGGCGCGGCCGCCTCGGAAAGCCTGGCCCCTCCGTGCCCCCACTGAGGACGCGTGGCTCATCCCCCTAAAATATGCAAATGCGCCACAGTCTCGGTGGTGAATGCACGGCCTGGGTCTCTCCAGGCTGATTGCTCAGAATGAAGATTTTCTGACAGTTTGAGCACAAGAAACAATGAGAGAGAGAGAGAGAGAGAGGGGAAGAGGGAGGGAGAGAGAGGAGAGAGAGAGGAAAAGAAAGAGAGAGGGAGGGAGAGAGGGAGAGAGGGGACTTTGGGGGGATGTGTGGGCAGCAAAGGCCACCACATGTCTCTTATTTAAAAGACGCCAGAGCTGACAGGTCCGTCCTTTTATTTCTGGGTTGGGGTCCCCAAGGCGTTCTCACTCAAGCAGCGATCTTTGAGAAAAGTTACTATTTCAGCAAAACACACAAGCACCTCACTCACTGGGGTGATGTTTGCCCAGCGACTTCGTGGACGAGGAGCCACCGTGTGCTGTTTCGTGAGGGAGTCATTTTTAACAGTGGCGGGCCCACCCCCTCCGGGTGGGAACGACCCCAGGGCTCTCGGCAGGCTGCTGAGCTTACTCCTCTACTTCCTGTAAAGCCCGGAACCAGGATTTGTCCCTTAAAACTCAAAAGGGGAGGTTCTGGGCCAGGGGCGGGCAGATCCTTTGGGATTATCGGGTGTTCCGGGGCCAGGTGGGCTGACCCAAAGGGTGCAAGTCCCAGTGGGGGCCAGGTGAGGTGCTTCTCAATAACGTCAGAAGATAGAGCAATCATGAACATTTATGCACCTGCTAATGAGCCAGCAACGTATACGGAGCAAAGCCTGATGAGACTGAAGGGAGAAACAGACAGTTCTCTCACGGGAGTCGGCGACATCAACACCCCTGTCTCAATAATGGGTACAGCAGCCAGACGGGGGACAGGAAAGGAAAGGGAAGAGGTGGCACAGCAAAGTACCGGGGTCCAAAAGACACGCAGGGAAGGTGCCACTCGGCGCCACGCCACTCACGTTTCTCTCAAGTGCTCGTGGGGCATTTTCCAGGATCGACTCTGTGTGTGAGGCCACACATGAAGTCTGAGTTTATTTTATAAGAGAAAGCTCAGGCAAGGTACCTTCTCTGACCAGGGAGATGGAGTGAGAAGTCAGAAAAGAAGTAAAACTGGAAAACTGACAAGTCTGTGGAAATGTAGTTATCCATTGAAGAAGAAATCACAAAGGATATTAGCAAATCCCTAGAAACAAGTGGAAATTAAAGCGCCACATACTGAAAGTTACGGGACTCAGCAAAGCAGCATTCAGAGGAAATGCAGAGCTTTCAACGCAGACACTAAAAAACAAGAAAGATCTCAAATCAATGACCGAACTTCACAACTTCAGGGCCTAGGAAAAGAAAAATAAGCTAAACCCAAAGTTGGCAGAGGGAAGAAAATAATGACCATGAGATAAGAGATGATTGATGCAGACAGTGAAAAGTTCAGTAAAATGGACAAATCCTCCCCTAGCCCGACTCCCTACGCAGGTAAATATATAACGCCCAGTATAAATGCTTCTTTTCGTGAGTGTTTTCTCTCATTAATTTAAAGGACAACTGAAGAAAACTCCAGTAGTTATAAAACTGTGCTGATGGGTATAAAGTTTAAAAGGTAATTTGCATAACAGTAATAGCCCAAAGCTGGGGAGGAGAATAAAGCTGCAGGAGCAAAGTTTCTGAGAACCGTCGAGGTAACTCGGTATTCCTCCACACTAAGTTGATTGAAGGTAAGAGGCTAATTACAATCCGCAGGGAAACCACTAAGAAAATAACTAAAAAGTATACTAGAAGACGTAAGGAAGAAATTCAAACACTACCGGAGGAATAAAAAGACGTAAGACACAGAAACCAACAACACGGCAGATGTAAATTCTACTGTATCAGTGATTAGATTACAGTCAAAGTGATTAAACGCCCCAATCCAAATCAAAAGATGAAATCTGTCCGAAGTGCGGCCGATCTGTGCTGTCACGACAGACACTTCAGACTCAAAGGCGGGACGAGATGGAGAGTAAAGGGACGCAAACTGCCGGACATGCACCCAGGGCACGGAAGAGCCCCGGAGTGGCCTCACCAACCCCAGACGAAACTCGCTGGGGTGAGATTGTGCGTGAGATTGCCGCTCGAGACGCAGACGCCTGTCTTATGATGCAGACAGAACCGACGCGCCCGAGGGACGCATCGATGGCAGACACTACTCCGCGTCACAGCGGAGCCCCCAGATGCACGGGGGACAGACGGAACTGAGGTGAGAGCCAGACCAAGCGGCAATGGTTGGGGGCTCCAGTGACAGATGGGTCAGGCAGGCAGGCCCGTAAGGAAAGGAGGGGGTCCCACAGCACGAACCGGCCGGAACTGGCCTGGATCAAGAGCACCCCACCGAGGAAGGGGGCGCCCATCGTCCTCAAACCCGCATGGAGCCTGCTTCCTGGTACACACGCAGCAGCCCGTGAAGCAATGCTTAACACATTCTGAAGGATGAAGATCATTCAGCGCAGGCTCTCTGGCTACTGGGGAGTTAATAGAAATTAATAACAGAAGAAAACTGGGGAAAGTCACAAACACTTGGAAATTAAATCACAGGCTCCTACGTAGCCAATGGGTCAAAGACAAAATTACATGAAGAATCAAAAACACTCCAAAGTGAACTTAAAACACACCCAAGCGCGCCAAACCCATAGAATACAGCGAAAGACTCTCCGGCATGTTTCCAAGAGAAAGGCTTTCAATCAATAACCTCACCTTCCACTTGAAGGAACTAGAAAAAGCGGAGCCGGGAACCCTGGAGCCAGCGGAAGGAAGGGCACGGCTGAAACCGCCGTGGAGGCAGGTCACACGGAGAACGGAGCAGCAACTGAGAAAAGGATCCCACGCAACATGGGAGGTTCCCCTGAACCTTCGTGCTGTGGTGTCGGTGAGTAACTCAGGGTTGTGTCCTGGAAGTCAGTCTCGGGAGGGGAGTGTGGAGTCCTGTGCCCACAGGGCCGCCTTCACCCAGCGCCCCGCCTCCCCGGGGACCCCTTGGAGGGCAGCGCAAGGGGGCCTTCCTGGTTCCCCTTGGGCACAGGCTGGGAAACCAGACACAGGCAGCAAAAGGAGTTTTCTCTTGGCAAAAATTCTCCGGGGACTTCGGGACCTCGGGGATTAGCAGGCGGCGTGTTCTTTGGGCGGGGAGGGGGTTCCGTTTGCTGCTCTTAATCTCCGGGTACTTCTGTGCAGATTCCCACCTGAGGACAGGGCGCTCATTTAAATAAAGGCACATTTTAAAATGTAGATAACCTGCTACAAAGTTGCATCCATGGAAGGCGGCCAGCTTGTCCTTGTCTATTTATTTAAAGATTTTATATATTTATTTTCAGGGAGAGGAGAAGGGAGGGAGTAAGCAAGGGAGAGAAGCATCGATCGGTTGCCTCTTGCGCAGGCCCCGACCAGGGACCGAACCCACAACCCGGGCCTGTGCCCTGACCAGGACTTAAACCGGCGACCCTTCACCCCTCAGGTCACCTCCAACCCGCTGAGCCACACTGGTCAGGGGCCCCTGTTATTCATGCTGAGTTTTCCAATTGCATGAGTGAAGAGGGCTCCTTGCTTTGTTTGAAGTTACATTCCCTTGATTAATTTTGATCAATAGGTTAAATTCATTTCCTCTTATTAAATGTTCGAGTTCATTGCCCATTTTTCCGTTAGGCAAACGCGTACATGAGATTTCTACGGTAAGGACAGTCCTTTCTCATGTAAATGCAAATACGTGCCCTGCTTGCCCCACTTGTGGAGCGCGGCGAGAGTCTGTGTGTGACACAGTGTTTGCCTGCAGCCAGGCCTGTCGGCATCTGGCATCCAAGGTTTCTAAGGTCATGCCTAGAAAACTGCCCCTTCCAGCAAAACTGCGTGCTATGCTACTGAGTTTTCTTTCAGGACTTCGACAGTTCATTATTACATTTACGTGTTGCTTCACCTGGGTTTATCTGGCGTCGGGAATGAGCTTTGGAAATAGTTTTTCTTAATCCAATGCTTGGCCAGCGCCATCACCACGTACGACACGTCACGAGGCGCCCTGCGTTCGCCAGGCTGCAGAACCGCATCCGAGCTTCTCCGAGAGGGGGGCGTGTTTCTGTTGATCTATGTTTCGATGCCGTTGCCGAGATGCTGTTTTTATGGTGGTAAAATACATGTCACATAAAATTCACCGTCTTGACTATTCAAAACTCACAGCTCGGTGGCCCTGAGGGCACCCACGCTGTCCTGCCACCGTCACCCCCGCCCATCTGCAGAACTCTGTCCACCAGCAAAACCGTTGCCACGACATCCCGTCACCACCACCCCCCCCCCCAGCTTGCAGGGGGCCACCTCGGGGCCGGTCCGCACGGGCCTGCTCTCCATGTGCCTGGCGTCTCCCCTTTCTCACAAGGACGTTCAGTCCGATTGCACCGGGGCCCCGCGGAACGGCCTCATTTCACCTTAATTAGCCGTCTGAAGCCCTTGTTTCCAAATAGCCGCATGGGGAGTAACGGCTGTAACCCACAAATTTGGGGGGGCGCAGTTTGGTTCATGGCATACACTGTCCATCAAATGTAACACTGTGTCCACCAAGGGTCCTGGACCAGGCGGCCATACTCAGTGCGGCACCTGCAAAGACCCCAGAGGACTGGAAACTGGGGAGCGTTTTTAGGGGGGGTGTGGGTACAACTGCAGAAGGGCAGGAACAGACGCAGACCAGTGGGCTCTGCTTGGGGAGAAGACAGGGAGGGACGCTTCTCCGCATCGTGTCCCCTGCAGCCTGTTCTCCAGCAGGAGCCCGGCTGGTTCGGGGGCTGAGCTCGGCAGGGCGGCTCGGGGGCCCCCCATGTGAGCTATGGGCCCGGTGAGGGGGTGGCTGCAGGAGCACGGACAGAGTGGCATGTCAGATGCAACACCTGGTGGACAATCCTCTTCCTTCTGGATGCACACGCCTCGCTGCACGGTGCTGGGGGGAGGGCCGCACTCCCCCCACCTCCCCCCGGAAACGCGGGTGTGCTTTGAGGCCCCCTCTGGGACAAGTGGGGCTCGGTGCTTCCTCTCCACCTCCAAGTCTGGGAAGGGGCCTTCTGCGAGGTGAGCAACAGGGCCGGGCACCTCGGGGAACTCAGACGCCGAGGGTGTCCAGGCAGAGGTGGGGTCGCCGTCGCGCACCCCAGCAGCCTTGCTGGTTTCCCGCCGAATGTGCGGACATTGTCTCCTACGGCCGGTCTAGACTGTGGCCGGCTGGCTGCACACAGCCTGGACCCCGCTGTGAACCCACAGCAGCCTCCCCTGCCCTCCCGCCCGCCCGGCAGTCCGTCTTCCAGGAGGTTACAGAGCTGGATGGGGAGCAGCAGCTGGGGCGCAGACCAGCCATGTGCTTCCGTCCTCGCTCCGCTCCAGCCATCTCCACAGAAACCCTCTGTGATAGCCGCGGCCAGGTGACCAGGGACTTGCTGTAAATCAGGAACCTTGTAAGGACCTCACGGCGAGGACAGCCTGCGAGGGAGGGGCCGTGTCTGTGTTCGGGCCCCATGCCCTTCCTTCCCTCTTCCCACGGTCGCTCCCTCCCCCTGGCTTTGTCCGGGATACGGAGGGAAGTGTAATTTCTCCCCGAGGGACACAGCCAACTGGAAACTTCACCGTCCCCGGGCTGAGGGCTGACGGGGTTGTCCCCGAAGTGACATCCTCCAACCAGCAGGGGCAAGTGGAGCTTGTGATGCGAACTTTGAGTAACTTGTGACGGAACGGGGCACAGAACTGAGTGCTCACGTGTTTTAAGGTGCAATCTGAAACTCAGTGTTCGGTGGGGGGAGGTGTGTTTTAGGTGGAATTGTTCTTACATCCAACAGGCGCTCACATTCTCACAGGGAAGTTTATCAGGGTGCGTTTGGGGCTGACTTATTACTACGGAAAACTCCAAATACACGAAAAAGTGGAGCGAGCCAGTTAGTGATCCCCGTTGCCCGTTCCCAGCCTCCGTGAGCGTGTTTGCGTCGCCGGGAAAGCACTTCATTCAGAAGTCCCCAGTGCGCCCCCGAAACCAGGCCCTGCCGTGTGGGCGCCCTGCCCTCTGCTCTGTGCCCTCGGGGTTCCCCTGTGGACGAGCTCGTGAGTGGCCGAAAGCTGACTCACCCACCATTACCCTCCCTTTGGTCTTCATGGCGGAGCACGAGGGGAGTGGCCATCTGGGTCCTTGACCTCCCCCTGGAGGCCTGGGGGTCAGGGGAGTAAAGGCCAATGCCTCGCGTTCCCCACCCACCACGTGGCAGCCAGATGCCGCATCTCTCCTTCATGAGCACTTGTGAGACGTGCCTCGGTGGTCCTTTGGGGACTGAGGCCCGAGGTCGCACATGCCGGGCCCTAGTTTCACCAGTTCCAGGCATGGCCGCAGGAAGCAGGGCAGCCCACGCCTGCAGGGAGGGGACCGATCTCGGCTCTGAGAGGCCAAGGTGATGTCGTGCTTTCTACCGAGACCCACGGACGAGGCACATGGAGCCAGGGGAGCAATGTGGGAGGTAAACTGGGGAACCCAGGAAGGCCCCTCCCTTGCAATGTGCCGGAAATAAAGGGGGGTGCCTGAAGATGCCAGTAAGCGAAGGGGCATGTGAGGGGCCCGCCGGGAGTTCCCGTCATCAGCCCCGGTGGTGGGGCCGGGAGGGGCAGCTCGTGCCCGAGCAGGGTCCCCATGCCGACCCCACGTGGTCACAGGAAGGGGAGGATGGCACACACCGGGTGTCTCACCTGCACCTCACTTCGATAAACAAACTCTAAAAGCAAAAACTGGGGGTACCTTGAATGTTCTCAATAAGCAATTGCTTGTCTACATTAGAATTTGTTCACACAATACATCGTATCGCCATTCAGAAGTGATCACAAAAGCCCATCCTTCGTGGTCAGAAAATGACCCTACGAAGTGCAGACAGGACAGTTTCGAGGGGGCACGGGGTCTGATTCTGTTGTCTGTGTGCGTCCCTGTCTAGGGTTTCACTTGTACGTAGAAAACTGGCAAAAGTGGGGTGGAGTGGAGGGGAGTGAAATTGTTCATCAGGGTTTGGGGAATCTCTTTACTTTTTGTAACTTTCTGCGTTCCCCCAAATAAATACACCCACTGCAGCGAACACGCGTCCGTTTCGGACTGCTGGCAGCTGTCTCGGGAATGAAAACAAACCTCTAAACGTCACTAGACAGAGAGGCAGAGCCAGGCCACCCGGATGGCATGTCACCAGGACCCGGGACACGGGGAGTGTTCTGGAGTCGCGTTTCCTACAGGCTGCCTGGGGTCTCCGTTCTCGAACACCAAAGCTGTTTTCCGGAAAGTTCTCCGTCAGACCCAGGTGCTTTCCCCCAAGTGTGCCTGCCATTTTCAGCGCTGGCAACTCGGAAACGAGTATCACACACTGGCCTTCTCTGGTCCGTGGCCTGTCTCCTTATCTCTGCCCATGCAGCCGACTCACCCGAGGACCATGCTTCCCGATGGCCTGTGGGCTGGGCGGTGATGGAAGCCCCAGAGCGCCGAGAGGGTGCCGCCTCCTGGGCTCAGATTCCTCCTTTCCGGAGATCGGGGGGCTGTCCGCCTGGTGCCTTCTCCCCCCACGCGCGTAGAACGCCGACCAGGAGCCCTCGCAGGTGGTGAGTGTTGGCGCCGCACATCTGTCTCACTTCCTGAAAAGTCAGCTGCGACCTCGGGGAGTGTGTTTGGGAAGCAGCCTGCCCGGTTTCGGGGAGCAGGTTCTGAAGCAAAGGAATCCATTACCGAGATGAAGCCCCGTTCGGCTGTGTTTAATGGTGATGAAGTGGGCAGGGGCTCCGTGGGGCTGAGACCATCACTCATGCTGGATGGTATGAAGAATTATTTAATTTAGCTTTATCTTTGTAGAAAAATCCCAGTGGGGGGGGGGAGAAAAAAAAGCACCAACTGGAAAGAGAGGTTCTTGGCGAGAAAGAGTTTCGGAATTGGAGCCCAAATGGCCCTGAAACGGCGTAAATGCCCCCCAAATCGCAGCCATAAATCACTTACACGCCGCGCACTGTTTTCTCCAGCAGCTCCAATTAGCAGCTGGCGGACGGAGACAACTGGCGTAGCCTGGTCAGCGCAAGAGGCTTGAAGATGTTTATTTGTTAAGGAGGATTGGACTGGCTTAATTCCGCTCCAATTTGTGTAACATTGAACTTGACACTTCCATCCGTTTCGTTTCCTGGCACTCTAGATCAGAGATAATCCCCACTTAATAGATTGGAGGATTAGAGACTCGGAAAGCTGTCTCCCAACCACGCGTCCGGGGCGAGAGGTGTGCGTGTGGAGAACCCGTGAAGTGTTCGTCGGTGATGGGTCCGCACGCCCCCCTGCCCAGACGTCTGGTCCTCAGGTCCTGCTTGCTCCTTATCGCTGCCCGAGCGTGGGGCTGGCTGGTGAATAGACGTGGCACCTGCCTGCCCACCTCCCAGCAGGGTGCGCCACACTTTTTCTGGGAAGGCTCCAATGTTTTAGGTGTCATGGGCCACACGGTGTCTATCTCAGCTGCTTAGCGTCCGGCGCCTGGCGGCCGCATGGCCTCAGGCTTGCCTGTCCCTTCTCCTCCGTGTATCTGTCTAGTGAGGATGCAGAGAGATGGTGTTTCGGGCCCGCCCACATCCTCCAGGACAATACCCTCCCCCTCAGTGTCTTGAGTGCACTGGCATCTTTTGTCACATAACTCTCCATGGACAGGTTCCAGGGATTAGGGTGGGGACCTGTCATGTTGAGGGGCTGTCATTCTCACCCTACATGGCAGTGAGACATGGGGAGGACACAGACCGTGAGGTCACCGCTGCGTCCTTTGCAAAAGACTTGAAATAACTTCCAGCAAAGAGCGGCAGGTCTTGGGTGGCACGAGAGCCGGCGTGGCTGGCGTCCCTCGGTCCCCGTGAGGGTCCTGCAGAGGTGCCCTGGGACAGGCCGGAGAAGGCGTGAGCCCCGAAGTCCCAGGCTCAGCGGTGACTCTCGGAGCAAGTCCCCACGACTCATTCCCCGCCGGCATTGCTCCCTCCCCGGCCTCCTCTCCACCTGTCCCTTGGAGCCCAGGCTCCAAGTGTGTGTGGTTTGCACCGCTGTCCTCTGGGGTTTGAGTTGGAGAACGAGAAAAATGATACATCTTCTGAGGTTGGGTCGATCTGTGCTTACGGAAGCACATTTGCTACCCAAGGCGCACGGGGGTCCCCCGAGGACCATCAGTTAGTTCTGGAGCCGGGAGATGGGTGTGCGGCAGGTGGAAATGGTCTCACATCGTCGGAGGATCTGGCTTGCCTGCTGCCTCCCCGGGCGCTCGTTAGGTGGTTGTATCAGAAGCCACCCCCACCCTTTGCAGAAACGAACAGTTCAGCAGAAAGCAGGCTCATTTAATTCAAGCTTAATTAAAGTCAGGGCCATGTTTTGTGCTCTTTGGTCCTAATTACCAGACGACGCTGCATGCAGGCGATGCCATGCGCGACGGGCCAGCCAGGGTGGGCGGAGTGCACGGGCTCCGTTCCGGGCCTCGGAAAGTTCCGGGAGTCCGGGGTTTCTGCGAAGCAGCCACCGAACCTGAAAACCGCCGTTTCAGCAAAGGGCAGCTCTCCGGGAAGGAAGTTAACAAGAATGCGCACGTGGACAAACATGAAAAGCTACAAAACGGGACACAGAGATTCAGAGAGTGACACCTCCTGTCCGGCGGACAGCTCCCGGCAAACCTCCGTGAGGCACCCGTGAGAGGCGGCCCTTCAGTGCGGGGGTGGAAGGTAGCATTCTGCAAGGTGACTCGGGAGGCTGGGTCCCTCTGCCTGCGGCCTGCGGTCCAACTCCAGCCACGGCCTGTTTGGGAAAGTCAGGTTTCCTTGGAACAGCCATGTGCTGGCCCCCTGGCCACACTCCAGCGGGGCACAGCGGGAGCGGAGTGGGGAGGACGCGGAAGCTGATTTTAGGCCGGGAAGGACTTGCAGGAAGCCTCCCAGAGCCCTGGCCTCGGAGCTTGAGGAGTAAACAGCCCTGAGCCGCAGAGCACGGCCAGCTCGTCTGCTCTCGGGATGAAGGGCAACGGCTTTTCCCTGAAGGCCGTGCCCCTGGGGCCGAGCTGCTGTGATCCGGGCAACACGGCCACTTTGGGTTCCTTGTTTCTTGAACGTGCCAAGCGGGTTCCACCTCGGGGCCTTTGCACTTGCCGTTTGCTCGGCCTGAATCCGCTCTCTCCCCACAGTTTTGTGAGTCTGGCTTCTCACCATCTCCGAGGTTCCGGTTCAGGTTGGTTCTGCTAATAGAGGCCCTGCCTGAGCACAGGATCAAAAATGCCTCACTTATTTCCTGCGTCTTGCGGCCCGGCTGCTGCCTCCCTTCACGTCTGAGTGTTTGTTTCGAGGGACGGCGGTTTGCTCACAGACGCGCTTGCTGCTGCTTTGTCCCTGGCCGCTAGGAAGGTGGCATCCTGGGAGCCTGCTTTGCTGGGGACCGACCCTCAGAGCCGTGATGTGGCCTGGCACGGAGCGGCGACCCCATGAATGTTCCTTGAGGGGCTCGGCAGCCGGGGCAGTCCTCAGGGGGCCCTGGCGTTATGGGGGAGACCATGGAGGCGGCGGGGACGTGGGGCAGGAAGGAAGGAGGCATGGACACGTCTCTGTCCGGGGTCGGAGCGGGGCAGGGCGGGGGGTCGTGCGGGGCTGGCCGGGACCCCCGTGTCTCCTTCTCGAGATGCCTTCAGCGCACGCCTCCTGAGTCCCCCCCGGCGCCCCCAAGCCGTTTGGAGCCGAAATGTCCCCGTTTGCTGTCAGGGCTGCGTGAGGAGTGAATTATCGGACAATTCCAGGGAAGGCCATTTAGGAAGAAGACATCAGATTTAAGGGTGACAACGAGTGTTCGGAGGTCAAAAGCGTCGGGGAAATGACTTCATAATTTTTCTTTCATAAAGGCGATCCAAATAATGAAATAACAGATGTGCGAAGCCGAAGCCCTTTTTCTCCTCTGGGTATTTCAAGCAGCATAAAAACATGTCTTCAGAGCTTCCACTGAGTGATTTAAAAACCAGACGGAGCCGGCAAACAGGCCGCAGGTGCCCGGCCGGCTGTCATTTATCTCCTGGGTTGGCGAGGAGAACGGCACCGCCGAGGGCAGAACGCGTGGCTCCCGGCGACGGCGCAGATCGTTCCTGCGCGTGATGAATCCTTCCAATACCCTGCTCTGCAGAGCAGAGTCACGTCATGGTCCTTAGCTCCCTGTCCTCTTGGCAAGAGGGTGCCTCTGCGTCTGGCGTCCCGCGTCCCAACTGACACCGAGACCGGCAATCAATCTCCTCTGCCACACAGGATACTGTTTTTGTCCTGCTGGAAGTGTCGTAGGTGAAGTCGAAACTTCCCGTGGGATTGTTGAGAAAGGCAGGCAGATGCCAACGGAGCAGAGTTCACCTCCCCGGGGAAGGCGGCTCAGGCTGGGCCACCCCGCCCCTCCGGATGCTTGGAGACGCACCTCTGGGTGGGTCCAGCCCTCCCTCCCTCCGTGCACAGGGCGGCCACCCTGCAAGGACGGGTGTGCTGTCACTTGTAGCAGGTCTTCCTCTGCTGCCTGCAACCCCAGCCTTCTTCCCTGGGGGGCTTACACCACTGAACATTTGTCGTGTGCATTTCCTCTGCCTCTGCGTTCACTGGGCGTGTCTCTGGGGGGCGTGGCACCGATTCGTGAGGCACAGTGGCACCTTTTAACTGATACGAAGTACACACAGCTGTGTCCTGCACTTAATTTATCCACTGCCCTCTGCATGGTCACTCAGAGTCCGTTTTCCAACCTGCGTGTGGATGGAGGTCTTGTAAGTATCTCCGCGAAGTTTCTTGTTCTGTGAAAACAAACAAATTTCCAGGCCACAAGGAAGGGACGTTCTCTTCGATCCTCCTGTGCCCCAGTCACAGCGGCAGTGACCTTTCCTCCTGCCAGCACTTATGGTCACGTGACTCCTCATTCCCTCCGTGGGGTTCAGGGGCGTCTGTTGTGCAGCAGTGTGTCTGCGCAGCCGTCGACCCTCGGTCGCTGGGATTTATTCCTCTTCACCCAAGCGCCTGCTCCTGACGCCTGCCTCTTTCCCTATTGGTCCCTAATCCTTCTCTTGCTGGCTGGCTCGAGTTTCCTCTGCAGCCAACATGGGAACGCTCTGGGAGACATTTATGGTGTAAATGTCAACATCAATTATTTAGTCATTAAAAGATGAAATAAAGCCCTGGACGAATGGCTCGGTTGGTTGGAACGTCATCCCCTACACCAGAAGGTGGCGGGTTCAATCCCCAGTCCGGGCACCTGCCTATGTTGTGGGTTCGATACCAGGTCAGGGTGCGTGCGGGAAGCAACTGATTGATGTTTCTTTTGCTCTCCCTTCCTCTCTCTCTAAAATGAATGCACATACGCTCGAGTGAGGATTAAAAAGAGCTAAAGTGAAAATAAGTTACAGGCGAGACCTGGGGCTCAGAGACCCTCTATGACGTCTTCTGAGTGTGTGACCCAGAACACACAGGCCAGACCCCTCCCCTCCGCAAGCCCACCAAACTAACCCGAGAACGTGTGGAGCAGATTCACAGGGAAAGTGGGATTTGGAAGCCACGCGGGCCTTTCAAATCTAGCTTGGCCACTACCAGGTCATGTGACTCAAGGGGGGTCTTTGCCTATGCCAGCCCTGGTCTTCACATCTGCCGTGCGGGGGAGTGTGGGCTGGGGCCACCCTGAAGGCAAAGGGCAGATGCGCCAGGAGTGCAGAGCCCGCAGGTGCGGCTCTCCTCCCTCTGCCTCCAGCAGGAGGTGGAAGGGATTCGATAGTCATAGTAAGTCTCCGGAGCTTGAAAGTATTCAGATGATAGATAGATGGATGGACGGATGGATGGACAGACAGACAAACAGATAGGTAAATGAATGGATGGATGGATGGATAAATGGATGAAAAGGTGGATGGGTGGATGGATGAACAGAAAGGTGGATGGGTAGATGGATGGATAGACAGATGAACAGACAGATGGAGAGAAGCAGATGGACGGGATGGACAGATGGACAGGCAGAAAGACAAATGGATAAGTACATGAATGGAAGGATGGATGGGCAGGTGGATGGATGGATGGATGGATGGACGGACGGACAGGTGGGTGGATGGATGGATGGATGGATGGACGGACAGGTGGGTGGATGGATGGATGGATGGACAGGTGGGTGGATGGATGGATGGATGGGTGGGTAGGTGGATTGAGAGAGCAAACGAGCCCAGCCCTAATTACTCACGTATTTTTATCTTTCCTGGATAGAAGTGAAAGTGAACGTAGCTCCTAAATCAAAGCAAGCATTTCATGGCACGTCCACAGGATGAAGACAGTGTTCACCGCACATCCATTTTGTGCACACACGGAACGCACGCCGAGGGCAGGACCCGCGTGTGCGTCTGCGGGTGGGTGCGTCTGCGGGCGGGTGTGTCTGGGGCAGGCCCCCTTCCGCGGGCCCCCGTGATAACGGCGCTTCGTTTCAAGTGCTGAGAGTGTGATTCAGTTTTATTTTTCCCTGTTGCCTGACATTTCCCTGCTTTCTCTAGACTTAATATGCAATTACGGGCATGATGATGAAAAGATAGAATGCACTGAGATAATATTTACGGAGCGCAGAGAAGCTTAGGAAACGCTTACAATGTGTTCACAAGCGGCACCTGTGCAAAGCTGCGTCCACCCGTCCCGGGTCAACAGTCGTTCCAGAAACTGAAGGCAAACGGGCGGGAAAGGGGCGGAGCCAGGCTCCTCGCGCCTCCTCCCCTTCTCTCCTCCTCTCCTCTGCGTTCCTGTCATCTTCTCTCTGTTCTTCCGAAACGTGTGTGTCCACCAGCTGGCACTGCACCTTGTCTAAGACGCCATGAAAGCCCGGGACACTCTCACTGGTGTGCACAGCGTCTTAGGGGGAGTCTTCAGCCGGAAAGCTCCACCTGCTGCCCCTCAGGCTCCAAGGCCATCAGGGGTACGGAAGGGTTTTGTTGACCTTTACTAAGCTGGAGCCTGTGGGGAAGCGCCCACATGGCGCCCCATCTGGGCAACGGCACGTGTGTGTGCGAGTGTGTTGTACGCACACGACAAGCACACGGTACACGTGCACACACACCGGGGCTTCCTCTAGCTCATACCATGTAGGCCCCGGTTGTCACAGGAGGACGGCCCAGCCCAGGCTTGGGCTGGGGCCTGGTGAGCAGGCTGCTCTGCTGCTGTGAACTTCCTTCTCCTATCCTCCTCTTCCGGGTCACATGCTCCGCCCTCTGCCTAGATCATGTGCTCCGTCACCTGCACTGGACCTCCCTGGGCGAGGGGACTGGGTGCCAGAGGTGCCGGGAGCAGATAGCCAGGAGCCAGCCCTTCAGGCTGCCCGCAGCCTCAGAAGTCACAGAGCTGGTGTGGTGAGTCCCCACCCAAGCGCAGAGGCCTGGCCTGGTAGAGGGCCCTGGTAGGGGTCCGGAAATGCCCAGCCGGGCTTTACCCAAAAGCCACCCCTACTGCAGCAGCGAGTGGGAGGGAACTTCCCCTTCCGACCACCAGCTCTGCCCAGGCCTTCCAGGGTGGGCAGCAGTGCTCCCGACAGCAACGTCAGGCTCCGATGCTCCCCTGACCTGTGGGGGATCCTTCTGTTGTACATTGCAGGTGCCTAATACATGTTAGCGACAATCATTACATCATCCCCACCATCCCCATCATCACCATCGTCATCACCATCACCATCATCATCACCATCCTCATCCCCATCCGAGTGAAGATGGTGTGGATAAGAGTTTAGGTTTTGAACTCGGACAGATTCTGGTCTAAACCTCAGGCTCACTATGTACTAGCTGTGAGATTTTAGGCAAGTGACAGATCCCCCAGTTTTCTCCATTAAAATAGCACATACTACCTTCCATACATGCACGCGTGTGTGTGCGTGTGCATCCTGACGTGCTTTGAGACCATCGAGCCATGTCCTGAGAAGCCTCTTTCCCTGCGACCACTGCGAGACGTCTGGAGATCCATGGCCCTCTTTCCCTTCCACATGGGTCTCCCTCTTGCTTCGTGAGCTGAGAGCTAGGGCAGCCTGTGCGGTCCATCTGCCGGTGGACACTGGCCCTGTGCCCTGAGTGCCGGCCTCCCGCCGAGGCAGCGTGGCTGCGTCAACACACGTGGGTTCAGGGCCGCTGAGGCTCCCTGCCACAGCCGGTCACCTTCAGCAAGAGCCCGCCCCCCAGGCCCTCGCAGGCATTGATTTCTGCCACCACGGCGGGAGCTCTGCCATTTTATCGTGCGGTGATTTCACTTGTCTCTTAAAAAACATTTTTTTTGGTTAAGAATTCTGGGGCAGCTAGAAAGCGCCACCCCCATGCCTGGCTCTGAACGCTGGCTTTCCTTTCTTCTTCTGTCACACACGTGTGTCCCTTACAGTCCGGGGGCCGCTTTCTTCCAGAAGTGTGGGCACAGGGTCGGATTGGCCGGCTGTCAATGTGGGTGCCCGGGCCCTCGTGGACGTGCTGAAGTGTGCTGGGCTCTGCGCCTGCGGCGAAGGCGGGTGAGCGAGGGAGGCGGTCCCCAGGCCAGGGAGGCCCACTTTGGGGTGACCTCGCACAGATAGAAACACAGAGCCGGGCGGTGCTGGGGGAGCCCTGGGCACTGGGCCAGCAGACAGCAGGGCAGGAGAAACCAGGTGGGGGTGGTGAGGATGTGTGGAGTCAGACGGAAAACACAGCCTGGTCTCCGTGGAAAGGTGGACGCAGATCCGTGGGGCCGGGCCCCAGCCTGCCACGCATTCTTCACTCGGCACACACCCGCCTGAGCCCGTGGCGTGTGCGGGACGCAGGGAGAAGTGAGAGGTGACCCAGGGAGCTGGCCGTGGGCTGGGGGCTGGCAGTCCTTCTGTGTCCCCTCTGGTCACCACCTCCCCGCTGCTTTTCACGACACATGGCCAGGAGAACCACCTGGGGCAGGGTAGAAACCAAATCAGATTTCCAGACATTCCCTGGAGACTCTGGTTCCCGGGTCTGTGCTGAGAGCAAAGACTCCGAGCTGTGGTAATGAGCCCCTGGGGGGATTGCGTTACCGAGACCGTCTGGAAGTGTGCTCAGCTGGCAGTGACAGAGGTAATCTGTTTTTAGCTAATGCAAGGCCTGGCCAGGTGCAGGATGGGGGAGGAGGCCGGCAGGGAGCCGAGGGTATTCCTGCAGCAGAGTGCAGTGTGAGTTCTGCGGGCTTCCTGCTGCGGAAGGGCGTGGTCAGCCGTCGGGGTGGCGTGGGAAGCAGGTCTCAGTGCCTTTAACTGCGGGGAGGTAGGACGGTCATCTCGGGCCAGCCACCGAGACAGAGAATTTGGGAGGAGGAACAAGTTGCACAGGATCCTAGTGGGTGCCTGGCCTTTGTGGCTTTCGGGTCCTTGGCTCAGGCCCTGAAACAGCTGCCAGGCGATGTTACCGTGCAGCCAGGGGTGGGGGATGGGGCTGGAGAACCCTGTCCCCCAGCAAGTCCTATGAGCCCCAGACAAAGCCACATGTCTCTCCTGAAATAAGCATGACCTCTAGGCTCAGCTGGAAAGACTCCTCAACAAAGGCAAGGGGCCCATATGGTGTGTCATTTCCTCTGGGCAAATACAGCTTTGCTTACAAAGAGGGCAGTGAACTTGGGCGTTCTTTGCCTGTAGACAAAAGGTGTACATACATTTGCCTTAGTGGGGAAACAATAGCACCTTGTGGCTGGAGGGCTGAGGACCCGCCCCCAGGGACTTGGTGTGACTCTCCCATAATCCACTTCCCTGAGGGCCTCCTTCGTTTTGGGAGAGAGGACGCCTTTGGATGCTACTACCCAGGTGGAGAACCCAGCAGGCGGGCGGCTGGACTAGCTCGTGGCTCAGCGTTGCCATTAGTACTTAACTCTTCACCGCTGATCGAGGGAAATGAGATTGTTCCTCCTCTGAGCTTTGTGGGTTCAACACACAGAAGAATCATCCAAAGTGCAAGCTGTTCAGCAGCGGGTCAGGGGGGACTGCCGTGGGTGGGGCTGAAAGGGGTGAGGTCAGCCACCGGCAGAGGTGAGGGCTGGTCTCAGCATCTGTGACTGGGGGGATGGAGAACTTGGCCAGGTCCTGCCAGCTCGGGTCACAGAGGGGCTGCCATCGCAGCCGCCTGCCACGCACGCATTCTCCAGGGAAGCCTTCAGTTGTCCCCACACATTGAGACTTGGAATGAGTCCCTTCAACCCTCGAGCTCAGGAGGCGTTCCCCATCACCAAAATAAGAAACGAGGCATTTGACATCGCAGACTTTTCCTGGAAGAATCTGGGTCTGAGCCAGTCGGGCGGCTCTCTGGAGACTTCCTCGAGGGCCTCCTTCATTTCAGGAGAGGGGACATCTTTGGCCGGGGCCGCTGGCCGGTCACTAACCTCCAGGTGGGCTGTCCCCTGCTGTGTGTGCTGCCGCATTGGAAACTTGCCCTCTGAAGGTTAGGAGGGCTCGCAAACATCATTTATCTTCATAGTTTCCGGGCCCACACCATGTGCGAGCTGCCCGAAAGACCATCCTCCGCACGCTGTGTCCACAGCGCCGGCTCCGGAGACGAGAGTGCCCTCCCAGCTGGCCGGAGGCCCAGGACGCGAGGGCCGGGGTGCCGACTGGACCCCCACCCACACGTGCTGGGGCATCAATCACTAGAAAAGAGCATCGTCAGCCTCAGTGTAGCTCCCGGACAAAGGGCTTCCGTGCCTTCCACGGGCGGCAGCGAGCTCCCTCTGTGGGGAGCGCCGAGCTCGTTTCATGCAGGACTCGGTCTCAAGGAGAACGCCGTGGTATTGGTTTCCCAGAGGGCTGTGGGGTCTCTGACCCCGCAGAACAAGGGCTTAGGAAACTATGCCAGTCTGCATGTGTCGTGGATATGAGTGTGATTTCAAAAACTGCATAAAACATGGGTGTGCAAAAGTGTGACATTATGTCCTGGCTGGGTGGCTCAGGTGGTCGGAGCATCGTCCGTACACCAAAAAGTTGAGGGTTCAATCCCTGGTCAGCGCACGAATGGAAGGCAACAGATCGGTGTTTGTCTCTCTCTCTCTCTCTCTCTCAAATCAGTAAATTTACACTTGAGTGAGGATTTTTTAAAAAAGACAATAACCTTGTCTTTAAAAAAAGTGTAATGTGCCCTGGCTGGTGTGGCTCAGTGGACTGAGCACCAGCCTGCAGACCAAAGGGTCGCTGGTTCGATTCCCAGTCAGAGCACACGCCTGAGTTGCAGGCCAGGCCTCCAGTAGGGGGCGCACAAGGCAACCACACATTGATGTTTCTCTCTCTCTCTTTCCCCTTCCCTTCCCCTTTCTCTAAAAACAAATAAATAAAACCTTTAAAAAATAAAAAAGTGTCACTCCAGTTACCATAACTCCATTTAAGTCTATGACAAGCCCACATTTTCTTCTAATAACGGAAAGTTAATAATAGAGTTGCTTGGAAGTCGGTGCCACCTGATGACGTAGTGACTCAGCTAATTCGAGTTTAAGAGGCATCACGTTTGAGGGAATTCCTGACCTCTCAGGGTTTTCTCTCAAGGTCGGCGCAGCTCCTGGTCCAGAGACCCTGCCTCTGCAGTCGGCTGGGGAAGGGACAGCGGGCCCTGCACTTCACACCCCTGGTGGCGCGTCACGTCCTTCCGACACCCGCTTGAGGGGCCGTCGATGGTCGCGGCTCGGCGGCTGCGCCGGTCCACGCCTGCCGAGCCCACCCCGCGCCCCCGCCCCCCACGTCTGGACCGCACCAGCTGGATGCTAATTACACATCAGAGTTCCTATTGCTAAAGCATTACGTTAAATGAATATTTCAATGAAATTATGCAAATGATATTTGTTGATGGGGATTGGCACTATTTTTAGCGACGTCGCGTTGTGGGGCTCGCGGGGTTCTGCGGCCTGCTCTCTTCCGGATGGCGACGCGGAGGAAGCAAGGGCTCCCTGTCTCCTCCGAGTCTCGGAATTTTGAAGCCACGCTTTTCTGGATCCCTCAGAGGCTTGGGGATGCCCACAAACCCCATTTTAATGAATTAAATGTGAGTTTTCTAACAACATAAAAGATGGCCTTTATTTAATCCTTGGGAAGATGTAACTGTGTCTTTTAATAAAGGAAAAAAGATGTTTCAAAAAGGAGGAGGTTGAGGAATGATTTCGTGGCTGCCGGCCTCTGCCTGCAAGGATCTGAGCGACCGTCCCAACCGGGAACATCTAAGGACATGCTTAAGTGTGAAAGCAAGAAAACACCCCACACAAGCACGGGAAATAAGCACAAAAGAAGCTCTTTAAGTCCCAGTAAGTGTCACAAAAATGCTAAAAGGAGAGACGCCGAGCGAGATGAGGGAATGGACGCTGCAGGTGTCTCGGGAACAGAGAGGGTGTCGCGTGAATTCACTTCCCCCGCGACTGGCCCGAGTCCTGTCTCGGGAAGCCGTTCAGTCCGGGTTGGCTGGATGAGACGACTCTCGCCAGCTGGCTGGAGGAAGCGTGGGAGGGACACTAAAGCCCCTGCCCCAAACGGGGCAGAGCCCAGACCTAGAAGGACAGCTGGCCGTCGGTGAGCCCAGCTCTGGAAGGAGCGTGTCCACGGCCCCGCAATCCAAGCTGGCCTGGGTCTCCTCCCCGCTGCTCAGGTGCTGGGGGCCCCAAGCCCGTCTGTAAGGAGGGGTCACACGTGGAGCAAGGAAGCAAAGGCGGGCTCCCCCTCCCCGTTCCCTCCAGGCTCCTCTGGCTCCCGCCTTCCTGCTCCCTGAACTGGTTCTGTGTCCTCTCCGTGCCGGTGCCTGCTCACCAGGGGTTTTAGAAGTGGGTCGTCTCCAGGGGCCTGGCTGGGGTCTCCAGGTAGTGCACGAGGACAGGGGTCCCCTGCGTTTGTGCCGGAATCTGGGGACATGTGCCTGCAGCCGGTGCATGCTCCGCACAGAGGCGGTTAGTGCAGCATCCGGGTGTCTCTCCCGACAGGACGGCGGGGAGGCCTCGCCCTGCCCTCCAGCCACTTCGGAGCAATAGCCGAGTCTCAAAGCAAACTGGAGACTCGCGCCTGCAGTGGCAGACCTGGCACCCAGCCCACAGCGAGGCCACCCGCCGGTCCCCCGGGCCCCTCTGCGGAGATGGGTCCCCGTCAGGACACTAAGAAGCTGAATGCCCCTCTGGGTCGGGTCTCCCCACTTGTCGGCTCAAAGACTATGACTCGGAACAAAATGTGTCTCAACGTCCCTAACCAGGAGACAAGTAGGTCCAAGACGATGGAAAATCCAGCGGCAGAGCGGAGGGAGCAGAATGTCACCGCTGATGTCCTCCCCGTCCCACAGGCACACACAGTCAACAACTCCCTGGCGGGCAGGACCACGAACCCCCGAAGATGCCACGGCCCTGCCCCCGGAGCCTGTGACAATCCCGCCGTACAGAGCAGCCGGCTTCGCCAAGGTGACCAAGTTCAGGGTTTTAAGTGGGGAGGTGACCCTGGATGACCGGGGGCAGGGAGAGTCCGGTGTCATCACAAGGGGACAGAAGGAAAGGCCAGAGAGAGGCAGTGTGGGAAGGACTTGGCCACCTCCGCTGGCCGTGAGGGTGGAGTGGGGCCCTGGCCCAGGGCTGCGGCGCCCCCACCTGCCGGAAGAGGCCCAGAAGCGGCTGCTCCCTCAGAGCCTCCAGGAGGACCAGCCCTGCCCACGCCTCGGTCTCAGCCCAGAGACCCTGTTCCGGGCCCCGGCCCCAGGCCTGCATGAGAGCATGTCTGTGCTGAGCCCTTCATGGCCCCCCGGACGTTTTTGGGGAGGATGCTGAGCCCAGAACGTCTTGAAGCCTCACAAGAAGGAAGCTGTCATGGTGGAGTGGCAGGCACAGGGGCGTAGATTCCCGAAAGGTCCGTGGGACCTCAGATGACACGGCCCGCCTGCTCCCGCGCCGTGCGCGCTGGGCTGCTGGACTGACGACGGCGGGCGTGAAGCAGGTTCCTGAGGGTCACATTTGTCAGGCCGAACCCTGGGACCCCTGGGCCGGCCACGGCAGCAGCAGCCGTGGCGCATGCATGTGGGGTGCGGGCTCCCCGTTCCCCTGCTTGTCCGTGCCCACGGGAAACGAAGGTCAGTCTCGCAGACATCACGGCCTCATTCGAGGGTCCTCCCACGTGCTTTGAGCATTCGGGGTGCAGGCAGGTGACATGTACGGGTTTCCCCGGCCCACTGTCAGGGCCACACTATGGGCCAACACCCCCGCTCTGGAGCACTTGGGGGCGTCACCAGCCTGCTCGGGAGGGACGGCCCTGCGACACAGGAGGAGGGTCGGGAAACGCACCTCGCAGGAGCTGAGTCAGATCCCAGTTGGCTTGTCGACGCGGCCCGGCTGCCGCCTGCTCCGGCAGATCAGGGCTCTGCCGACGCCTGTCACTCAGCCCACGGTGGCAGCCCCGGGCGACTGAGCCGGGACCAAAGCACTGAGCTCCCGAGTACAGCATCCCTCTCAGAGGCCCGGGCAGGAGCTGAATAATTTACCTCCAATTTTGTCACCTTCTGTTCTGTTACCAAAGGGATGGTGCCTGGGGAGGTGGCATGTGGCAGATGTCCTTTTCAACGCCCACAGGGTCCACCATCATGGGCGCGGAAGGTAGGTGAGCCAGCGCCCCGTTCTGGGGTCTCCTCCAGCCCCACCGCGTGGGTGATGGGGGCAGCTGTGGGGCTCGCAGGGTCCACCAGAAGTCATGGAAGATGAAGGCAGAGCCCTGTGCGGAGGGAGCTGGAGGTTCCCCTGCAGCCGGGGGAGGTCCTGGAAGGGTGTCTCGGGAGGCCGGCCGTGTGGCAGCCTTTGCCTCGGGATGCGAGGGCGAGCCTGGGACCAAGGGCAGGCCCCAGGGACGTGCCAGGCCTGGAAGCAGGCACAGCATCTGCAGAGTCAACACCCACTTCTGTCCCCGTGCACCACCCACAGGTGGCAGGACTGCACTCTTCCCGTCCCCACCACCGCACTTGGCTCTGAAACTCACGCCCTTGCTCTCAGGTGCTTCTCTCTTTGAAGCTGCGCCCACATTTCTTCCTATAGAAGGTGACTGGCCGTCCCTCCTGCCAGCGCGCGGGGTGGGGCACGTCCAGCAGCGAGAGGGACTGAAGTCTCCAGTGGCCCCAGGTTACTCCTTAAGGTCTCCCAGGACGCTCCCCTGTCACCTGGCTCTGTCATCCCATGGGAGTGGCTCTCCACGTCCCCACTTATTGCTGTTCACCACCCCTACCCCCCCATCACCACCGTCACACTGCGACCCTGACATTCTTTGTGCCAACACTGTGAGGTCCGCAAGGGTGCGAATTTAGCACGATGCCTGGCATGTGCTCACTAACGCATTGATGGAGTCGAGCATGTCCATCTTTTCCTTCCTTGCCCCAGCATTCCAGCCCGGTCACCTTCCCCGCCTTGGTCCCCTGGCCTTCCTGGGAAGAAGCAAGCCCCACCTCCAGGGGCCCTGGGCAGGTGGTGAGCGCCAGAGGTGGTGAGTAGAGACGCAGCCGTGACCCTGGCCTGCCCTTCGCCGCCGCTCCTCTCCGTGAGCACCTGGAGGAGGGCCCCCCCGCAGGCCCGCCGCCCGCCACATGCACTCCCGGCCCCCACCGCCTCCCGCAGAGGGGCCTGCTCCTCCCCCGCCAATCGCGCTGCTCTCGGGTCAGCACGCGCGTCGTGCGTGTGACCACGATTCTAGAATCTGACTGAATCCCACGAACTAATGAAACGAGAGCACAAGGGAGTGGATTTTTAAAAAAGGACAACGACGTTCAGTGTTTTGGAATGCGAGTAGGAGCGTGAACCGTCCAGCGGGGGGCGTGTGCGCTGCCGACGCTGCAGGCAGGACCGAAGTTCCCGCTGGGCCCTGCGGGGCTGGGCTGCGCCCCCGCGTGAGCTGGGGTGACACGTGGAGCTCAGGGAGCAGACGTGGGGTCGGGGCGCCTAGCTTGACGAAAACACTGAGGTTTTCCCTTCAGAAGACTGGCTAATAATGTGTATTTGCACATTTCAGGTTAGAATAAATATTTTAGATTGTTTAGCGAGTTTCTGTTTTAACTGGCTTTTCAATTAGCCTACTCTCACGGATCCTTCTAGAGCCGGATAGGAGGTGGGGGGCTAGAGACACCTCCCTCCCCGAGCTTTGGGGGATTAAGTGGGGAACGGTCGGGCCCTGAGCTCAGGGCCGGCACACAGCCGTGCTTGAGAAACAGCGACCCCCGCGTGTCCGCGCTGAGGTCCTCCGATGCCCGTGTGAATGTGATGGGCTTCCTTGGTGGGAGCCCAGGCGCGGCGTTCCTGCCTCCTTCGTAAATAGAGCGCTGACCACGGTCGGCGTCTGCTCGCCGTGGGGAACCTCGAGTCCCAATCCGCCTACAGTGAAAACCACGTGCCCGGCAGACCCAGGAGCTGAACGCCAGAGAAGAAGTGAGACCTGGCGGGAGGGGCGGAGCCAGAGGCCGGCGCCCGAAGAGAATTGCTGGAGAAACTGCGGCTCGCAGACAGGAGGCTGGACTCCCCCCGACTTTTCTTGTCCACTTTCTTCTTAGAAGCAGAGGCCCGCAGCCGCACCGCTGCACAGCAGACCGGCCCCTGAGCACGCTGAGTGTCCTGCCCGGTGCGTGGGGTGCGGGCACCACAAGGGCCTTGGGAAGTGCCCTGTGGCCCCCTCAAAGCCACCTGTCCTCTGTCAACTGGCTGGACGCTGGGATTCTCTGGCCGAAAGGCGGCGGGTCAGTCTCCCTCGGGTTCTCACAGACCGGAGCCGAGATGCCCTGGCTTCGCGGGGGACACAGAAGCGTCACTACCCAAACCTTGACCCGAGGCCTGCAGCGGGTCGGGACCCGCCCAGCAGGTGAAATGCCTCCTCACCAGGGTGACTGCCCGGGTTTCAGCCCTGACCTGCAAACGACAACGTCACCGCTGGACAGTGCGGGTGTGTCCGGCGTGTTAAAACCATCGTGACGCTCTTTGCACATTTCACTTTCCGGCTTTCTCAAAATGCATTTGAAAAAAAAAAAAATCTACAAACCAACCACAAGCCGACCACATACATCCAATCTCTCATAACAATATTGCAGAAATCCAACGTGTTTCATTTCATGGTTAATTTATTTTGTAATTATAGGTCTGTTGGTAAACAGTACAACAATATTTTTTTCATTTTTCTTATTTATGCCGTTTATGCTCTAAATGTTTTCACTATGGTGTGATAGCTGTTCGTGAAGGAAGCTTCCTAAGTACATTAATTCAAATAAAATTATCTGCACTTCACAAGTACGCACATACGCTGTTTATGCATAATCTGAACTCCTTGGAAGGTTTTTTTTTTTTTGAAGAGGAAAGAAAATGCGTATCATCCACTTTTATTTTTAATTAAAAATACAAGTTAAAAAGCAATATCAAATCTGCTGTTCCCAATTTTAAAAAATTGCATTAGCACAAATATTTTCATTTCCAATCTTGGGGTGTGTGTGTGTGTGTGTGTGCATATTTTAAAAGATAAGCGGTCATCGACATTTCTCACAGTAATTCCATTTTTACATTTTTATAATTGTGGGCTTGATTCAGAGATAAGTGAACACAGAGGCGCACACCCACCCACCCACACAGGAGGCAGAGAGGACATGAGAGTCTCTCAGTCCTGTGTGTGTGTGTGCATGTGTGTGAGTGTGCGCAAGAGTGTGTGCGCACGTGTGAGTGTGTGTGCGTGCGCGTGCGCAGTGTGTGCGTGAGTGTGCATGCACGTGTGACTGTGTGTGTGAGCGCGCACGTGAGTGTGTGTGACTGTGCACATGTGAGTGTGCGTGCATGAGTGTGTGCGAGAGTGCGCATGTGTATGAGTGTGTGAGAGTGCACATGTGTGTGAGTGTGCGTGCGTGGGTGTGTGAGTGTGCATGTGAGTGGTGTGAGTGTGTGTATGAGTGTGTGTGAGTGAATGTGTGTGCATGAATGTGTGAGAGTGTGTGAGCATGAGTGTGTGTGCGCCCACGTGTGTGTGTGTGAGTGAGTGTGCGTGAGTGTATGCACAGTTTCTGGCGAATGCACTCTGGGCTGGGGTAGTGGAGAAAGCACTGCCCGGCCAATGTCACCCTGGTTCCTACAGATCCCCTGCCGCCTCTCCAGCCGCTGGGGTGGATTCCTGCCCCTCTCGGCTCCCGGCTCTGACTGCGCCGACCGAGAAGCCACCCTTTCCTGTTTGCTCCCGGCACGCCGTCTTGCAATTCTGTTTCTTTATAGTTTCTGTAACGGTGGCTTAATGGAGATAGCGTCCCCTGATTTTGATGGATGCGGTTTCTGAGGGTGCTGCCCTGACAGTTCCAGTGTTTACGATTTTGACTTTTAAAGACAAGGCTGCGGTTACCTTTTCTGCGCAAGTGTCTCTTCTGTGGCTCTGTGGGGTTACTCCTCGGGTGTAGCTGTTGGGGACCGGGGTATCTGTGGCCAAGGTTTTACAACCGAGAGTCCCTGGCTTGGAGAGCAGGTTTCTTTCTGGGGGGTGGCGTAGTTTCTGTTTACCCCGAAGGAGCGACTCGGTCCCTGCGGCCCCAGTAGCGCTGGGGAGTGCCACCTTATTTTTTTTCTTAAATGATCAGCTTTAAGCCCAGTTGTTTTGAACTAAAATGACGTCAGTACAGAGGCTGCAATCAACACTTTCAGTGCATGTGGGTGGGCTGGGGCCCCCCCGGGCTCAGGTCCCTCCGACGGGAAGCGGAGGCTGGGAGATGTGACTTCTGTCACCTCATGGCCCAGAGTGTCTCCCTGCGAACGTCACTGAAAAACGTATCGCATGCGAGGAGCGGTTCGCAGGCGTTGGGCGGGGCGAGGACTCAGAGCCTGGCTGTCCCCCAGCGGGAGGGGCCATCACCACGCTGTGGGCCTAGGGGGCAGTGCTGGCAGAGCAGGAGTGAGCGGGCACGCTCCCGCCCAGGGTGTCCGCGGCATTTTTGTCCCCTGCCCCTCTGCCACCAGAGCTCAGGTTAGGGTAATGACCTAAACCATGGCAGGGCTTTGGAGCAGACGCCGGCAGGAGGGCCGGGCTGAAATGCATCTTTGACCCTGAGCCCGTTGGTGACCGAGTACCTGCCTGTCCTTCGTTTGTACCTCCCTGGTGTCCTCCTTCTGCCCCACCTGGTAGCTGCCGCTGGTGGCCAAGCTTCAGGCCCTGCGCCCCAGCCTCGCCCTCCCGCTCGGCCCTGGGGGGCTGTGCGCCTGCTCGTGAAAACCGCCGATCTGCCACACCACTGTCCAGGGTGCAGGACGGTGCCTGGCAAGGAGGGGCTCTAGAAATATGAGCTGTGGGTGACGATGGCGAGGATGGTGGTGGTGGTGACGACGGGGGTGACTGTATGATCCTGGTCAGCTCTGGAATGGGCCATTTTCCGGCACCCTCATCATCACGCCAACCCCCATCCATTCATCCCAAGGTCCCACGTTCTCCGAGGGACCCCTGGGGTTCGGCACAGTGCTCACGCCTTCATCCTCACTCCGCAAAGTCCTTCCTTCCTATCGGGACCAGCGTCGTCGTTTTTGAAACAAATGTACAAGCATGTTATTCTTTCACTCACACCCTCCATGGGCCTCAGGACCACCTCCCACGCCTGCCTTCAGCCTCGGGTCCCTGCGGACTCCGGTCCTCACCTGCACCTCCGGGGGTGTCTCCCGTGGAACCTCGTGCTCTCTTCTCCCCTGTAACTCAGGTTTCCCACCGGCCCCCCTTCCTTCCCCATCAGGCCGTTTGCCGGGGGTGCTCCTTCGGCCGTGACCTGTCTCCTCCCCTCAGCTCTGTCCTTCTGGAGCTTGCCACCATGTCGGGAGCGTTGGGGTCACCCGGCTGGCTGCTGCCTGGGTGCTGGGGCCATCCAGGACCCCCGCCTGACGTGCACATGGCTGAGGGGACAAGACCACCGGGGACACTCTGAGGGGGCTGCTGGGAAGGTGAGGGGAGGCATGTCTGCGGACTGGAGCCGGCTGAGGAGCTGGGGGTCACGCTCCCTGGGTGGGATTGCGACCCTTTTCCGAGAGAATTCGCTTTTGCGGGAATTGGAAATCCACGGTGTCGGGGAAAGTGCCTCAGGGCCCTCGGAGAGGAGCAGCAGTTCCCTGCGCATCCACGTGCCGACTCAGAGCCCCGGCGCCCCAGCGCGGGAGGCAGCGCTGCCTTCGGCGTGAAGAGACGGGGACAGAAAGTGCAGGAACATCCTGAAGCACCGTCCACGCCGAGAGTGTCTCCCCTGGAGACGGCGCTGGCATTTCTCCAGGCTGGCTCACCTCCACGCCAGCCCCGCGGGGCCGGGCGAGTGCCCCAGGTCTTGTTATGAAGGTCAAGCTGAGCCCCGCCAGGCTCCACGTACCCCCGACGTTCAGCGTCCAGAAGTACCGCCGACAACCGCGTGGTACAACCGCTCATCCTCGAAGACTTGGGAAATGGCTTCTTAATCACCGACCCCCACGTGCTATCGACCAGGGTCCATTAACGATGATGAATCGAGAGCGATATCGTTCCCCTCCAAACTCTGACAGAAGGAACTTGGGACTGGAGGGGTGAATAAAACCCTGCGAGGGTATGAGCTTGCAATATATAATTCATTCCCAGCGCCACCAAAAGCGAATGCCCAGAGAAAACAGATTCCTGGCCCCGCCTGCGGGAGCCGGGAGGAAATGATCAATATTTCATTATACGGAGCTCTTCAGACATCTGAATGGCTCATCTGTCCCATTTATGCCGGTTAAAATGAATTCGACCTATCAGGGCCAAATGCATTTTTAATGTTTCTTGTTACCTCGCAGGGAAGCGCGGCAGAAAGTGGGTCTCCCTCCCGGTGGGGGCCTTCGCTCCCTCCTGCGCGACCCGTAAACTGCTTGTGTGCCCGTGACCTTTCCTCGTGGGACATGGAACTCATCAATGCTGCTGAATAAAAGCACGAAGGTGTCCACAAGGGCGACTCCGGCAGGGCGCGGGGGTGCCTTGTTCTGAGGGCTCGCTTCGGGAGAGCAGGCCGAGGGACGGAAGGAGAAACAAATGCTCCCCAACCCTGGGGCGGGGGGCAGTGCTCTCGGAGAAGGGACAGGGGCCCCTAACAGTGACAGCCGACCCTTCCGAAGCCCCAGCCGCGCCCCGAGCACCAGGCAGAGGGCTTTTCCCGCATTTGTTCACGTTAGGAAGTCTGAATGCAGCCCCGATTTCCCGCCGAGGCCCCACCGAGGCCCCTCCGTGTCCCCGCGCTCCGGGCCAGGCGCTGCGGGGGGGATTGCACGCAGCCCTCGCGGGCGCACGGGTCATCAGTCTCTTGACGGATGGTAATTTGCGGAGCGACTGGGTCCTGATGAATTCCCGAGGGATGAGCTCCTTTGGAAGGGGCTCCCTCCGTGGGGACGACCCAGAGGAAGGGAGAGACCACAGAGTAGCCCATATTCCTCCCCGGCCAGTCGGCGGTTCAAGTCCCGGCGAGACCAACGGGCAGAGCGTCCTTAGCACATCTCTTCTCCCACCGCGGCCAGCGCTGGTCCCCTGTCCCCGGCTGACCGCACAGAGGCACCCTGTCCTGTGTTGTGTTCACATGTCACACTCATGTGTCACACTCATGTGTCTCTGGGAGCGTGCACTGCGGTGAAAATTGAGGACGTCAGAACTTTGTGTCCACATGGCATAAACATAGTTATTTTTTAATTTTTTTCCTTCACTGTGAATAGAAAAAAGCCTCCCAAATCCAGGTGGGGGACAGAGGAGGCGGCTGGCTGCCCAGCATGGAAATTGACCTAAAAGTACAGGTTTAAACGGCCCCGTGGTTTTGCCTATTTTGCTGGGTGACAGGCTGTGCTCCCACCCCCCACGGGAAATGAAGGCCCTGCCTGTCCCGTCTTGGTCCTGGGCACGCCCCGCTTTGCGTGGAGAGCTGATTATAGCTCGTCAATAGGAAGGGGGGATTTGGTAGATAAGCCTTAAAGTGACTGCGTATTGTGCTGACAATAAATCTCAGATTATGCACCTTCTCAGGAAACGGCTGCAAGGCCGTCATTTTGAAGACGAAGGAGCAGCGAAATATTTCCCAAGCACGTGAATAAAAGTGTAATGACAAATATGTTGCCGCTCACAGAGCTTCTGCTGGAACCTTGACACCGAGTCCCACGAGCCCGGAAGGGTCCTCGTTGCCAGGCACCACGAGTCGGCTGCAGTCAGCGGACACTCACTGTGGCGGCCAGTGCGTGCCTGCCGGTGACGTGGTGACTGACCCTTCGTGTCAGGCTCCGTGGAGGGGGATAGTGCTAAATGCCACCGGGCTGAGACACGCAGGGGCCGCGCGCGTACTTGGGCCTCGCCAGGCCTGCCATGGTTAAGGGCGACAGCGTCATTCTGTTCATTTCTGTGGTTTGGGCTACGTCAGATCCTGCGTGTGGGTGGGATCACACAGACTCTGTCTGTGGTGTCTGCTCGTTCCCCTGCGCGTAGTGTCCTCAAGGGGCAGCCGTGCTGTGGCCGGTGACAGTCTCCTTCCCTGTTCAGGGCTGCGTAATATTCCACCGCACGTAACATGCTCTCTCTGCCCACTCGCCTGTGGGTGGACGCTTGGGTTGCTTCCACGTGGTGGCCGTTGTTGAGTGACACTTCCGGAAGCACGGGTGTGCTGGTATCTCTTTGAACGCCTGCTTTTATTTTGGGGGCTTACACACAGAAGTGGAATTGCTGGGTCAGAGGGCTGTTCTATTGGTGATATTGGGGGTGGGGTAACGGAGGCGCTGCGCTGCATGAGGTTTTTCCAACGGGCCATGACCCGGATGAGGCCGAGGAGCAGGGAGGTCGCTACCCCCAGCCCGGCGGGTGCAGGGGAATTCCAGCTCCTCGTGGTGTGTGTGGCCCCCTGCGAGGGAGCCCAGCCCCCTCCGCTCCCGGCGCTTGGACACCGCGGGTCTCTGAGTGCAACTGGAGCCATCGCGCAGACAAAACCAACGAGATTCTCGGCCAACCCGATGGCCCAGGGAAACCACGCATGACCTGTCACTCCGCCCTGTGCTTTGCACGGGTGACTGGCTGTCAGCCAGGAAAGGAGGCGTGGGTTCATGATGACACTTTTCCCTGCTGCCACTGTCACCCTCACCAGACCGGAGGCGCACAGACAGGACTGGCCAGGCAGGGGTGGGGGGCAGTGACCTCCAGGACACTGAGGCAGTTGGTGTCCCGTTTCCTGAGCTGCTGACACCTGCTCCCACAAGGCAGGACCACTGTGTCCGTTACAGTGTGGTTTCCACGTGCCTTCTCTGCTCCAGGCACAGGCGTGCCCTCCGGGACCCTGTTTTCTGCACAGCCACCGGGCTCAGGAGCCTCCGCCTCAGGGCCCTGTGGTCTGTCTTCCTTACTCACTGCGCTTCGCCGAGAGGCAGCCCTGCCTCTAGATCGTCTTTCCTCTCTGCTCAAGATCAGCAATGCCAGCGGTGGCCTCCGTCCGTCCTCGGAGGTTGTGAGTGACGTGACCCTCTGGTGGCCCTGCCTGGAGGGATGCCCGCTTCCCCGGCGGGGCTGCCACTTCGTCGTGGGCACTTATTTCACATCCACATCACAGTCACATGCGGACGTGGGGACAGCCTCCTCCTGCAGGTCACCATGAGCTCTGGTCGCGGAAACCCGTCTGTGCTCCTCGCCAGACAAACCCACATGAGGCAGCCGGCAGCAGAGAGAGTGTCCCTGAGTCCCAGGGAGGGGTGGGTACCAGAAGCTCCCACCTGCTTCCTCCCCAGAGTCTCGGAAACTCCCCACAGTGCTGTCCAAACTGAGCACCAAACCCGGGGGATCTCGTGAAAACGTAGATTCCGGTGCCTCCGCCCCACGAGGGTCTGCCTTTCTTCTGGGCCAGGCTGCCTGCCACCCTCCACTGCCCCAGTTCCATGCCCTCGGTGCGCGACACCACGTCAGAGCACCACGGGCCTGGCGGAGTGGCCCCTCCACCCAGCGCCCCCACGTTCACGACTTTCCTGCCAGGAAGCCCCTGTTCCACAGCAGAGGGGGGCTGCCAGTTCCCGAGAGCGTGTGGGTCGCGGTGAGTCACGGCCCATGCGGTGGACCAGGCTCTCGGTTCTAGGTGCTGTGTCCCTAGGAGCGATTCCAGGAGGGAGGCTCTGTGGGTGCCCCCTTTACAGATGGGGAAACTGAGGTTCAGGCAGATATGTCTCTCGCAAGCTCGTGGCGGAGCTAGTATTTGGATTGGGCGTGTCTAACCGCCTTGCCTCACCGAGTAGGATAAAACGGAGTCAGCATCTGCTCCTGCGGAGGTGGGGTAGGCGTGCGCGTGTGCGCGCACGTCTCAGAAATAGAAGACTGAAAGGGGAAGAGCAGAGGCAGACGCCGAGGCGCCTCCAGGTGCTGCGCTGTCTGGAATGATTCTCGGGTCAGTCCTGGTCTCGTGCGTCCCGGGCTGGGTGCTCAGAGAGCCAACCACCCAGCGGCAGTCACGGACGCAAACAAAAAGCTGTCCCGCAGCCTCGCCGTGCTCTCCAACCAGAGACTGGGGAAGCAGACGCCCAGCAAGACAGGAAACTGGCAGACAGCAGCTTCTCTTCTGTGGCTGCAGAAAACCTCGGACGGCCGCTCTGCCCATGCACCGCACTCCCCACCGCCAAGGCCAGCGGGGAGGCCTGGACTCCCGTCGTCAGCAGGCCATCACCAGGCACCCCAACATTTGAAAACTGCACAAAGCACTCTACGGCATGGCCCGGCTAATGAGGGAAACCAGGTGATTATAACAATGGAGACAGAAAAAGCCCTGGCAAAATTCAGCACCCAGTTATGAGGACGAGAACTCCAAAACATAGAAATAAAGCGGCGCTGCTTCGACATTGAAAAGATAAAACACGAAAAGCAAACGGACCCTACAGCAAACGCTGCGCTTGATGGCGGAGCACTGAGAACTTTCCACCTGGTGCGGGGCCAGAGCCACGCCCGCTCTCATCCGACACACTGTTGCAGGCAGTGCCCAGTGCAATAAGGCAAGACAGCAGAGAGTCTACGGATATGAGACAAAGAAATTAAACTGCCTCTTTCTCAGAGGACATGGTTCCTTG
This sequence comes from Micronycteris hirsuta, assembly GCA_004026765.1. Taxonomy (NCBI): domain Eukaryota; kingdom Metazoa; phylum Chordata; class Mammalia; order Chiroptera; family Phyllostomidae; genus Micronycteris; species Micronycteris hirsuta. Next base: position 8,180 of record PVJI01001777.1, on the reverse strand, counting down.
GGAAAAAAATCTCTTAAAACTAATAAGTGAGCCCTGGCCAGTGTGGCTCAGTTGGTTGAAGCGTCATCCCATTAACCGGAAGGTCAGGGGTTCGAGCCCTGGTCAGGGCACAAGTGGGAGGCAGCAGACCGATGTCTCTCTCTCTCTCTCTCTCTGTCTCTCCTTCTTTCTTTGGAATCAATGGATATATCCTAAGGTAAGAGTTAAAAGTAAAAGAAATAAGCAAGGTTTTTAGGTTGCAGGGTATGTAGTAAACATGCGGAACTTATTTTTTCTATGTAACACAGAACACAGATAGTACTGGCAATGCAAAATGGGCATCAAACTAAAGCGCAACAGCATGGGCAAACGCTACAGTAAATAGTGAGAAATAAACGTCACTGTGTTCACAGCACGTGTGCTAAAGACAGAAACAGCCACGTAAGTGGAGAGACATCCGCGTTCAGGGCGGGCGAGACGCCCATCGTAAGCAGGCTCATTTGCCCCTACTTGACAGGCAGGCCCAACACAGTTCCTCTCAAAATCGCAGTGAGATTTTTGGACATACCCACAAGATTCTTCGAAAATGCATAAGGGAAGGCAAAGGGAATAGAATAACACAGCGGTAACAGCACACGAAGCGGGAGAAGGCAGACACCCGATCGCCGGGGGCGTCGGGAAGCTGCGGCAGGTCAGTGGGAGGGACTGGAGAACTCTGCGGTGGACCCAGGGCGCACGGGCCCGCGGACGTCTGCGCGGGGTGCGCATGGACCGAGGTTAGCGCGACCTCCCCGCCGAGGGAGCGCGGGCGAAGCGAACGGGGGTCTCTGTGTTATTTCTCACCATTGCACGTGAATCTATAATTGTGTCAAAATAAAACCATCCTTCCACCCCCAAAACTCACTGATATAATGGATTTTTACAGGGCTGATATTAAAAGCATGTCTGAACCCAACCTCACTTGAATTAAGGGTAGAAGAAAGTTTTTCAGTAATAAAATCCAAGGGAAAAAAAAAATCAAATTTGCTTTTTGCCTGCGGCCGATCAATATTTGAAATGTGCATGACTGGCTCGGCCGGCCGAGACAAAACCGTCTTCGGTGGCACGGAGAATGCAGTCTGGTTGTTAAATGGTCTGGGCTTTCGGAAGGAGAGAGAGTGCGAGGCAGGGGAACGGGCCAGCTACCAAACGGGTGCAAACGTGGGAGAAAACGGGGCCTGTGGGAAGAGTCCTTCCAGGGTGTGTTGACTCAGAGGCACTTTACAGAAAAATGAGTAAATTAATTGGCCTTGGCTACCCCGAGAATGTTCGATTTAAACACGGAGACATCTTTGTATTACCCGAGCTAATAGGCCCCATTTACTGTGAAAATGGAGGTGTGTGTTCTTGACTGCGCCTTCTGCTGCATGCATTCCCATGTCTTGGTGTGGAAATATTTGGGGGAGAATTTATTTTCCCAATTGGCCAAGAAGGGACTTTTGCAAGGACCATGCCCAGGGTACGCATAGAGCCCGAGGGCTTTTCCACAGGCACGCTGCCACCCGTGGGGCATGGACGCAGGCCCTGGGGCTGGCCCACAGCCCGTCCATCACGAGGGCCCTCTGATCGCCTGCTTTACATGCAGCGGTTCTCCCCTGGGGGCAAGTCTGACCTCCTGGGGCAGGGACGGTGTCTGGACAGGTTTTGTTTGTCCTCCGATGGGGGCTGCCACTGGCCCCTAGTGGGTAGAGCCCGGGGTGCTGCCCAACAGCTGACAATGCACATGGCGGCCCCCCCAAAGAATAAACCAGCCCCCCCCCGTGGTGATCCCACCACCACTGAGAAATCTGTCAAAACAGGAGCAGCCACTGCTGAGGACTATGTCCTTTGCTCCCAGTGAGGCTGCCAGGCTGTAGCACAGCCGGGACTGGGACCAGGTCTGCCCACCTGTCTTGCCACGTTCAACCATGTGGTACTCACACCGTCCGCGACGCCGATGGCCCCGCGTGAGCAGCCCGAAGGCTGGCCGCCCGGGGAGCCCCAGCCGTCTGAGGAGCGGGTCCAGGTGTTGGCGCTGTGCCCACCAGAATTCGTTTCTGTTTTTCCCGACCTCTGACACTGACCGCCGCTGGCCGTTGACCCCTGCTCTGTGGGAGACCTAAGGATGGAAGGTGGGCTGGCGTTCCGGCCCCCAGAAGGGCACGTCTGGCCCCCAGCCCGTGGTATTTTCTCCCCTCTACTCCATCATCTGATGGATTTTTTCTAGTCTGAGCAAAACGATGAGGCCAAGGGAACAAATTCAAAACTAATCTAATCATAAGAAAACAGAGGTCAGCCCCCCCCACCCCTCCGAGCAAACGGCACTGTGTTACTTTCGTCTCTGCCTGCCAGGGAACCTTAAATGCGTCCCAGGAAGCAGAGGGCGCTGTCCGCCCCGGCCCTCCTGCCCTGCTTAAACAAATAGTAACATTCTCAGAAGGGAGTTTGTGCTACAGCGGATGACGCTATTTTCAATAAATTCCAACAGCGCTGCTATAGTAACTGTCTTAACCATGATTAATGTGGGAAACATTAGGAAAGCATGTTATTATTATTCTAAATTAGGTTTTGCTTGAATTAATTTTTATGCATGGTTACTAAGATGTGAAAGAGTTTCTGAATTGCTAATTGTAACATTTCTTTCTTTGGAGATAAGATGAGCTGGGGGGGAGGGGCACAGGGGCGCCCAGCTGAAGGATTCTGAGTCTGAATCTTTGCCTGAGGGCCGCGCATTATTTAGATAGCCGCCCGCCAGGAAGATGCAGTGACACCGAGGGCCTTTAGTGTGGACTTTTCTGCCAGCCTCGCCCACCTGAGCCGATCTGGTAGAAAATGCACCTTGTTTGCTGATATCATAGCATCGCGGTGGGGGGGGGGCTGGGGGAGGGGCGGCCCCTGCAGAGCGCACCGCTCCCTTCCCTCTCTCTCCCCCAGTCTCCTGCTCACTGCTGCGCTGGGAATAATGGCGACAGTGTGTAAGCAGCTCGGCTTGTTTACCGAGTCCCAGGCACGCACCAAGGCTTCCCATTCGTTCCTGTCACCAAGGCGGCCTGTCCACCCTACCGGGCCTGGCGGGGGCTGATGGGTCACAGGACATGGACCTCCATCCTCGGGGACTTACTCCTCAGGGGGACAGGCAGCTGGCGGGGGGAGCAGTTGCAGGTGAGTCAGGACACGGTGGCTCAGACACCGCAGGGCCAGGGGGACACTGGGGTGGGGTGCAGGGATCTTGGCTTTGCCTCTGGGGATGCTGAGAGCCCGCAGGTGTCAAGCAGAGGAGGGACTGGTGTGAAGTTTGTCCTAGCAGGGCCCCCTACTGCGTCCTGGGAGCCCAGTGGGAGCGGGGAGGCCTGCGGCTGTCCCTGGTGCGTGGGTGTTGCAGATGCGGACGGTGGTCTAGCGGAGAGATGTTTGTTTTGTCTGACACTTTGTGGCTTTAACTTTTGTTTGAAAAGTCCTTTTCCTTCCCTAAGTCACAGAGGTGTTATCTGATGTCCCTTCTAGAACTTTGTGGTTTACTTTCCACACCTAGGGCTTCAGTCCACCTGGAGTCACCCTTTTCGTGGGTTGTTGGGGAGGATCCTTTTCTTTCCAAGTTTTCCCTCTCTCCGCTGGGGGTTACTTTCCCCCACACCACCTACTCGACAAAGCCTCCATTCCCTGAGGAGTCAGGTCGCCACTGTCACTGCGCAGCAAGGGGCCCCACGCATGGGCCTGTCCCTGGGGTCCGAGCTCAGTGCGGCCCCCCGGCCTGAGGAGCGCCTGGGGTTCACCTGGGGCACATTCTCCTTGCAAGTGACCATGGGTCCCGCCTGCCCCTAGGACAGTCACAGGGTGCGTGGATGTGGGGGGAGTTGCTGGGGAGCCGCGCCCACCCTGGGGCCCTCAAGGTGGCAACTCCACACAGAAGTGGCTTGATTCGTGTGCAGCTGTGTCCTGCGCCCTTCGGCTCTTGGCTTCGCTTTCGCTTCTTCAAGGAAGACCTCCCTGACCTCTGGCCCAGAGTCAGGGTCCTGTCGAATGTCTTCTGGCGGCATTCGCCAGGGCTGGCCTCTTGCTACTGTAACTAATTAGCGTTTAGTTACTATTAACAGCGGTCTGCCTGGTCGGATCCGATGTCATCATGTCATCGCAGACACCTGGTAGCACTTGATACATTTTATTGCCGGAATAATGAGCCGTTTGAACAAAGGAAAAGAAATGAGAAGGTTACAGTTTTTCTTCTTCCGAGCAGCCAGCGTGGGAGGCCTCGGAGAGCGGACAGCGCCGGGCTGACCTGCGTCTCTGCGGAGCTCCAGGTGCAGGCCGGCTGTGATCCTCGTGGGCCGCTCCAGCAGGCACTTCTCCCCGGCCCCTCCGAGTCAACACAGAAAAGCGCTTTTATCCCCCAAGTTTGCTAGCTTTCTGACGAAGAGGGCAGGCAAGGCTCTCTCTCGGACACCAGGCCTATTTTCTTAAAAGTCATCTAAGATTGTTGATCACATACCTTATCTAAGATACAGCAATTTGGTAAATATAGTTTTGAAACGTCAGAAAGAAAAAAAAATGAGGTGATTATTTCTTATTAACCAGCAGCTAATTGTTTAATTTCTCAGTGACGGTTGACGTTGGATATTATTTTATATTAGTTTCAGGTGCGGCGCACACTGGTTGGGCACCTGTACAAATAGAACTTAGGAAGCGGCCCCCCCGTAAGCCCTGCACCCCCAGCACCACGCACGGTTATTACCGACTGCGTTCCCTGTGCCGTACTTCACGTCTCGGGGACACTCCGGGACCGCCAGCCTGTGCTCTCGGTCCCTTCCCCCTTTCGCCCACCCCCCCAACCCCTCGTTCCTCTGGCAACTGTCAGTCTGTTCTCTGCAGCTATGAGTCTGTTTCTCTTTTGTTTGTTCATTTATTTTGTTCTTTAGATCCTGCGTATAAGTAAACTCATCTGGTATTTGCCTTTCCAGCAGCTTGCTTTCAATATTTGCCGTGGAATGATGACTTAAATCGTGCGTGGCGTATGTGCGTGCTGTGTTTATACTTTTCTAATGTCCCAAGAAAATACTTAAATTCATTACTCTGTCGGCCTCCCGAGCACGGCCATTTCCAGGGCTTCCCAGGGGTTAGGGGTCTGTGCCTGGGCCGGGGGTGGGGAGAGTCCATGGGGGCCAGTCATCTGGTCTAGATTTGCTGGGGGCCGTTCCATTTCTCCATCCGTCTTTCCAGCCTTGGTTTTGAGACAGGAGCACAAGGCAGGGTCCTTTGTTTATTATTGGCTTATTTGTTTCTGCCGATCAGTCACTTTTTATTATCGTTTCAATGGAATAATTATGTGCACAACGTGATGTTTTATTTAGAAACGCTTCGCATCGAATGGGCTGAGTGGCCCAGCACGCACACATGTAGCTCTGACTAGTGGCGATTAACCCATCGCCAGCAATTCCACACTGCAAACTTGGGGGCTGGGAGCACCCACGTTTCCCGTCCGAAACCCAGGGACCTTCCAGGTTTACTGTGTTTTCTGCAATGTCAGCTTTTCCGTGTCCCCAGGGCAGGGTCCTCACGCAGTTCTGCCCTGTCAGCAGGCTCCGCCTCCCAGGTTCAGCGTGCACCCCCTCCCTGATGCTTGTTACATGCCCAGTCAGGAGCCATGTCCGGGGACAGAGGTCAGCCCCGAGGACGCGCTGGGGGCGACTCCGTCCTCTGCTTTCCTGGGCAGACGTGAACTGGATGTTCGCCATCCCCGGGAAAGACAGAGAGCCAGCTAATGGCTCTTTTAGCTTTTCAATTAAAAAAAAATACAGTTCTTACTTAATCTCATTTATTGAATTTTCTTCACCCCTTTGAACCCTGGACGCAGATCACTGACATGTTCACCTTGCAGGTCTCGGGTGTTAAAATAACTCTGAATGACACTGAAAGAGACCGAAGTCTGGAAGGGACCGGTTTCGCAGATCCCAGCCACTGTCCCGCCGCTGTGACTTAAAACTCCAGGAGGATGGATGTCGTCTCCCTGACGGCTCAGAACCGTGACCAGCTGTGGCCCAGAGAGGAGGGGAGTCACAGGAAGGAAAAGTGCCCCGGGCCGGGGTGACCCTCCTGATGCTCCGTGCTCGGGTGTTATCCCCAGCATGGATTCCAGGGCGGCCCCTGTGGCCCCGCAGCACAGCCCGTGGGCCACCAAAAACTCAGCACCCCTGACACTCTGGCCAGAGGGCCAGGGAGAGGTCCCCAGCAAGCCAGAGAGTGTGGCAGGAATCACTCCTATCTTTGTCCCCTTATGTCCTTCCCAGCCCTGCCTCTGGGGGCCATGGCCACCGGCCACCATGTGCTGGTGACACAGGAGGTTCGAACCCCGAGCCAGAACCCCGACTCTTCTCAACAGAGACCTGGGGAAAGGTTTGCATGGGGGCTGGAGGGCGAAGGGGGGCGTCCAGGGGAGAAGAGGCTGCGGAGGGGACCCCTCAGGTTTCGGGATAAACCAACACAAGCCTCTGGCCCAGCCAAACGGCACGTGTGCAGCCGACCCCAGCGCGCCGCAGTGGAGAGGCTAACGTGGTCACAGTTGTCTCGGGGCCGCACTGGACTCCAGGCAACTTACGCTGAGGGACCTCACGGACCCTCCATGCATGCAGGAGGCGGAGCCGCAGGGCCACCGTGAAGACCTGAGAGCAAACTCAGACCGCGACCACCTCCTCCCGGAGGCGTGGCGGGGGCTCACGGTCTGGATGGTCTGCTGAGACGGAACAGCACCGACCGCAACGAACAGAGGGAGAGGTTGGTGTCAGGGCTCACGGCATCACATTCAAAATGCGCCGAATCCGGTCCCAAACGGCCCAACTTACGAAGCCAAGAAAAAAGGTGACCAAGGAGTCGGGGACAAGATGGCCAGCACACGGGTCAGCTGTTGGAAGGATCAGGTAAACACAGTGAGGCGAGTGCCAGGACTATGCGCCATGAAGCAAAGGTAAGGACCCCAGAAATCAACGGAAAGGGGGAGTTTCTCGGAACGGAAACCAGGAGGATAAAAACAAACGGAAATTTTAGATCTGGCAGTTTAATATCTGAGTTGGAATTCACCGGATGAGCTCAACATCAGACTGACACAAAAAAGTTATTGGGTCGGAAGCCAGACCAAGAGAAATTATCTAAGTTTAAGAACTGAGAGAAAAAAACAATCGAATGAAAAAGTTAACAGCACACACTGAGTGATATCAAAAGGTCTAACTAATATTTTTAGCAGTTTAAGAAAGAGATTGGTACATATGAACTTTTTAAAGAACAAATGGCTAAGGATATCTTCAATTTTGTCAAAGGTATAAATCTGTAGATTAAAGAAACTCAACAACCCCAAACAAGATAAACTGAGGCACAAGCGGCACAAAACCTCACAGGCGCACCTTAATCGGAGCGCTGAAAACTTAATGACAAGGAGGAGAAGTGAAGGAAGCCGTCCGAGGACCGGATTTGTCCCTCTGTGTCCGGTGCCCCTGGCTGGTGTGACGTCTTCCTGGCTCACCCAGGTTATCACGGCGGCGGGACATCTTTCCCAAAGTTGAGTGATGTTCCGTCACGTATGTACACGCCGCGTTTCCTTTATCCATCTACCTGTGGACGGAAACGCGGGCTGTTCCCAGGTGCTGGCTCTGGCAGGTAACACTGCCACCAACCTGGGACTGCTGACCACGGCCCCTCTGGGTGAGCGCCCGGAAGCGGGACCCCCAGATCATTGGAAGTTCTGTTTTCGATGTTTTGAGGGCCCTCCCTGGTGTTTTCCACAGCGGCTGCCTCATTTTCTATGCCCTCCAACAGCACACAAGGGCCTGGCTTTCCACATCCTTGCCAACACCCCCCGTTTTTGTTTTTTTTCCGTAATAGCCGTCCTATGAGGTGCGAGGTGGTACCTCGTGGCGGTTTTGATTTGCACTTGCCTGCTGTTGTTCTTTTTATGTGCCTGCTGTTCATTCAGGTGTTTGCTTCACAGAAATCTTTCCCGAAACTTCAGCCGCTGCTGCTGCTGATGGTGATGGTGATGGTGGTGATGGTGGTGATGGTGATGATGATGGTGGTGATGGTGATGATGATGGTGATGGTGGTGATGATGGTGGTGATGGTGATGGTGTCAGTGATGATGGTGATGATGGTGATGGTGGTGATGGTGATGGTGATGATGATGGTGGTGATGGTGGTGATGG
>PVJI01001776.1:98849-166961 GCA_004026765.1 Micronycteris hirsuta | reverse complement strand
GATAAAGTGCTTCTCAGATAAGGTCAAGTTCAAGGAGTACATCATCACGCAGCCTTTACTATATGAAATGTTAAGGGGTTTTATATAAGGACTCATGAGAGAAGGCACCAAGGCCAGATCAGCTACCGGGGAAGTCAGATCAGCCACAGCCAAGACGCTTGTGAGGTAAGCAAGCAAAATACAACCAGAGAAACAAATTGTAACCAGAGACATTGAAATTTAGAACAATCTGGCAGTAACCAGAGGGGAGGGGGAAGGGGATAATGGGGACAAGGGTATTCAGGAACTGCTATAAAGGACACATGGACAAAACCAAGGGGGAGGGTGGAAGCAAGGGAGGGAGGTGGGTTTGCCTGGAGTTGGGGATGGGGGTAAATGCAGACAACTGTAAGTGAACAACAATAAAATAATTTTTAAAAAAAATCTTATAAAACAGGACCGGGTCCACGTTCCTATTTCATAAGATTTAATATATCAAAATGATCCTTCAAATTTTTTTCTCTTTTAAGGGAAGTCCATATCAAATCTCATTTTAAGAAAATAAATTCCAGCCTGGCTGGTGTAGCTCAGTGGATTGAGCGCGGGCTGGGAACCAGAGGGTCCCATTTCGATTCCCAGTCGGGGCACATGCCTGGGTTGCAGGCCAGGTCCCTGGTGAGGGCCATGTGAGAGGCAACCATACATTGCTCTTTATCCCTCCCTTCTCCTCTCTCTAAAAAATAAATAAATAAATTCTTTAAAAAAAAAGAAAAAAAAATAGAAAAGAAATTTCAGGAATAAGAATCAGAAGGTACTAATGTTTCCACTAGCTAAATTATTCTAAGAAAAAGTTCCCCAAAAGTTCATTTGGCTGGTAGAATACAATGCAATGAAAGCAGTAAGGGTCAAAGAGCTTCCTGTCTGGTTAGGGAAGAAAATCAGTGATAGACCACTGTGATATATTCAAAGGGCCTAGTTTCCTCATTAGTGCAAATGTGTTTCAATTTTTATTAAAACATTAAAAATAATAAACCCTTAAAAGCTATGGTCAACACTACAGAGAAAATCAATATAATAAAAACCAAACTTCTATTTCAGTAAGAAATTATATGAAGAATTAAACATTGATAAGAATGTATCTTTCGCCCTAGCTGGTGTAGCTCAGTGGATTGAGCGCGGGCTGCAAACCAAAGGGTTGCTGGTTTGATTCCCAGTCAGGGCACATGCCTGGGTTGTGGGCTGGGTCCCCAGTGGGGGCCACAGAGAGGCAACCACACATTGATGTTTCTCTCTCTCTCTTTCTCCCTCCCTTCCCTTCTGTCTAAAAATAAATAAATAAATAAATAAAAGAATGTTTCTTTCAATATATGTGACTTTTCATCATATGTACATAAAATATCTCTGGAACAATTTAAGAAATAAAAAACATTAACTGCCAACAGAGACAGAAACTGGGTGTCCACGGAACATTTTTTTACTTTGTGAGTTTTGAACCATGTAAAGGTATTATCTATTTAAAATTTTTAAAAACATGTAGTTTTCAAGTAATTTTAAGGTTTTGCTAAACAAAGATTTAGTCACAATAATGAGGAAAATATCTTAATAATTGACAGGACCTACTATTATTCAATATAGCAAAGACTCCCTGGCTGCGTAGCTCAGTTGGTTAGAACATCATCCCAATATACCAAGGTTGTGGGTTTCAATCCCCTGTCAGGGCACATATAAAATACAACCAATGAATGCTTAACAAACTGACGTTTCTCTCTCTATATATAAAAATCAATGAAAAAAAAAAGACTCCACACTTAGCAACATTGTGTGCCTACCAAACTTCTGTAAGTTGGTTCCATGTATTTTCTCTGATCCATTATATTTAAAACAGCTTCATTATGAGCATAAGACACTATGTTCTATCTCATTCCCCTGGGTACTCTCTTCTTCTTCCACCCCTCTCTTCAAGGTGACAAACATCTTAAAGTAAAATGGTATTCTAAATTCCTTGTTTTTCAGTTCTTATGTATATTTGAAAGTCAAAGCTGAAAAACAATTCCTAAACAAAGGAAATTTTGAAGTCTTAAGATATAAAACAAGAAAGGAAGATGATGTAACACAAGTTTCTTCTGCTACCTGAAATAAACTTTACTTGCAGAAAAAGAATAAATTTGTAATTGAATAAGATAACCAGAGAGACTACATTCTTGACTAACTTAGTATTCCACAAGGGAAAAGCAAATAGTTTATTTAAAACAAAAATCCACTTTGAGAAAATCTTCCTACTTTATTGACAATATTTAAGTAGGATAAAATATTGATACTAAAAAGACTTATGATGGAAGAGATAATTATTTAGCATTATAATGCCAGATTATTCTTTATTGGGGCAGCCTTACTAAATTAACTGTGCATTTTAGGGACTAATAACTTTTATCTATTAAAATAATCTATAAATTATTTTTATAATATGTGAAATCTGCTAATTATTAATTATAAATAACCTCCAAAATAATGCTTGGGGTCATTTAAGATATATAGACTTTAAAAGATAAAATAACTTATATAACACTTACCACCATTATTAGTAATAATGATTTCTATCTTAAAAGTTCATTTTCTTAGAGGATCTCATAGCACTTTATACATTCTTGGGCTAACAAGGCACTCAAGATCATCTAGTCCATCTAACCAAACAGTTCGTTAACTTGTTCTTTAGAAGTCAAAAAATTAGATTTCTTAGGCTAGGTCATGAAAGATCATTTGGTCCAAACTCCTCATAAAAAAAGTAAAAGGGCCCTGGCTGGTGTAGCTCAGTGGACTGAGTGCGGGCTGGGAACCAGAGGGTCCCAGTTCGATTCCCAGTCAGGGCACATGCCTGGGTTGCAGGCCAGGTCCCCAGTGAGGGCCATGTGAGAGGCAACCACACATTGCTGTTTCTCTCCCTCTCTTTCTCCCTCCCCTCCCCTCTCTCTAAAAATAAAAATAAAAATAAAATCTTAAAAGAAAAGTAAAAGGATGAAGAGTAGGAAAAAAACCCCAAAAGAAGCCTATAAGAATTTAAGTGACTTGCCTAAGGACATCCAGCAAAGCCAAAGTTATTCATTCCTCAGAAAAAGAAGATTAAGCAGTTTCCAAAGACAGTTTGTTTTTTTCTAAATATTTCTTATGGATTTTAAGTACTAGACAATGCTAATAGGTTTTAATACAAACTTCCTTACAATGGGTTTACATCATATCATACCTATAATCACACCAAATACTTAAAAACATACCTGAGCCCAATAAACAAAGATGTTATGCAGACAAAGAAACATAAGGAAACTATTTCAATGCATGATTCCCATTATATGGTGGTAACAAGAGATGCAAATAGCAGGAAGATATGAATTAGGTCACTTGTTCAGGGTTCCTCTGCTTATAGAGTAGTTAAAATGATTCTGAATGCTAAACAGGGAGAACTTTAAAAAATCTCTAGAATCAATGGACAATTTTTAATTTAATTATTGATTTTTAAAAGGAACATTTTAAGTGGCCTATTTAAGAGCCCATGTGGCTCAGGAGCATTACCCTGTAAACTGAAGTGTTGTGGGTTTGGTTCCATGCCGCATCAGGGCACATACCTGGATTGTAGGTTAGGTCCCCAGAGTTGGGTCCCCAGCTGGGGGCAAGTACAAGAGGCAGCCAATCAACGTTACCTGCACACATTGATCTTTCTCTCCCTCCCTTTTTCTTTCCCTTCCCCCCTCTAAAATTAATAGGCATGTCCTCAGGTGAGGATAAAAAGAAAAGCAAAACTAAACCAGCCAAAGGTTTTAAATAATGGATCATTCAAACTTAAGTAATTATTAAAATGTTAGATAAGCTACATATCAATTCATAATCTCTAAATATGGTGGATATTCAGTGTGCTTTTAACTGGAACTATCTATAAATATTTTAAAATATTTTAAACTAGAAAAAATGGAGTTTCAAATTAGAAGATGTACTTATTTCAAGAATCTACCTACAAATGCCCCAGTACGCCATTTGTTCTGGCTATAATTTTTTTTTTAAAGCAATAAATAAGAAATTTTCTACATTTCATTTAAAACTAAGTTATCAATTACACCTACCACATATTTAGAATGAAAAGTCCTAAAACTTCTCAGTTTCATCTTAGGAAATAATACAAGAAAACCAAGTTGTTGCATTAAATATTTTTTAAACCATAATTGATATCTTAACTAAGTCTGAGGTAGAATATTTTAAAGAATGGGATATATTTTAAAACAGTTTTTAAGCTCCTTTTTAAAAATTATAGTACCAAAATCTTGAATTATGGCAAAAGTTAAAATCTAATTAAGGCTTGAGGGTTGGTCTCAATTGTGCGTCAAAGGTTTTTTTGTACTTCCTTATCGAAAACTGAGTATAAAAAGTTCTCAGAAAAGAAGATTCTCAACCAGTCCACAAAAACATCTATTTAACTTAAAGAACTAGCAAACCTAGATATCAAGAACACACCTATGAAATGCCAGGAATGGACTACATCTCCACTCCATGCAATGCAAGTGGAGCATCTTCCATCTGCAAACCACTGGAGGAAATTAATATAGTCCCAAAACAGACCCTAGGAGGTGGCAACAAAGAATGAAAGACAAGAAAGACACCAATGCCTTGTTATGTCCAGTTAGTAATAATTATTAATCGTTTTTCTCAGGACTCAAGGGCTGATAGGCCTGTTTTACTCACTTCTTGTGTTTGATTCGCTCTTTTTTTCCCTCCTTTGCTTTACAGTAAAGCCTGAAACTACAAAGTTTATTTATAGGTTTTAAATACCAAACTTACTACATTTTCCCATACTTTCCACATCTTCTATAGAGAATATATAATTAGGCCCTGGCTGGTATAGCTCAGTGGATTGAGCGTGGGCTGGGAACCAAAGGGTCGCCGGTTCGATTCCCAGTCAGGGCACATGCCTGGGTTGCAGACCAGGTCCTCAGTGAGGGCCACGTGAGAGGCAACCACCCATTGATGTTTCTCTCCCTCTCTGTTTCCCTCCCTTCCCCTCACTCTAAAAATAAATAAAATCTTAAAAAAAAAAAAGAATATATAATTATGAAAATAATGTTAAAATTGAAATGTCTTCTGCAGAATGCAAAAGCATGGAGTGGGCAATATATTTTTAAAATCAATCCAATAATTCAAAAGGAGAAAAAAAAGAGTTATGTAAATGAAGTTATTAAATCTAACAGTATAACTAAAAAATGAAAAGCAAGTCAAAAGTTCAATAATAAGTGAATGATTATGGTTCATTAATTTCATGAAATATTATGCAAGAGTTATAAACATATAGACTATGTAACAATATGAAGATTATGAAAACACACACTGGAAAAGTAGAAAACAACTACATTATAATTATATGTAAATATGAATGCAAAGATAGATTGCAAAATATAAAAATAAATATTAATACTTATGTTAAAATAACAGTATTACCTTTATATTTAATTAAGATACCTATTTACCTGAGCCAAGTTTTAAATCTTCCATTTTGAATATAAAATAATATGGAAAATTCAAATCTTTCTATTTGTTCACTTAATTCAATTCTTCCAAAGAACTCTAATCACAAATACTACCTAATTTCAGAAGACTATACAAATAAAACATTTGAAAATATTTCATAATAGATTTCTAACTCAAAATCAGTAAGATTTTGCTATACATTAAAGCATATTTTACAGATAATTCCTCTTTCTCCTATTTAATATTTTCAGAAAAACTCTCAACAAACAGGCTGAGAGAGAGATTTTGCTGTAGAAAAATGGAAGAAGAAAGAGAATTCAGGTAAGAATTTGGAAAATATGAGTATTAAATTTGTTTATAGCAGCTCAGCTTTTTAAAAAGATTTTATTTATTTTTATTTTTAGAGAGAGGGGAAGGAAAGGAGAAAGAGAGGGAGAGAAACATCAATGCCTGGTTGCCTCTCACGCACTCTGCACTGGAGGCCTGGCCTGCAACCCAGGCATGTGCCTTGACTGGGAACCGAACTGGTGACCCTTTGTTTCTCAGCCTGCACTCAATCCACTGAGCTACACCAGCCAGGGCAGCATCTCAGCTTTTATCTACCTTATTTCTTTATTTCAAGTGCTGAAATACTCCAACTCTTAATTTTTACAGATGACCCAAAGCAAGTCTAAAAAAGGAAAAAGATATAGACAGAAGGCAGAAGATTGAGCTCTACTTACAATATCTGTCATTATTCTTAAAAAAAAAAGTACACCTCAGAAAACATAACTGATGGGGAAGATCCTAGTTAATGAGAATGAATGCTAGTGTTATAATGTTTAGTGCTCGTAGAAGTAATAATAAAAGGCATAATTATACTATACATTTACCTTAGTCAATAATTACTTTCCAACAATCTCAGGTATCTATGTTGGAATGTCTGTTATTATAAATGGTTTAAAATGCAATACTTGCACAGTGTTTTCCAAAAAACTAAAACTAATAAACTTGATTCATTATAACATGTCTCATAGATTTTTTATGAAATACATAAGGGAATTCTGTGAGAAGCTCTAGAAAACAGTTTAAAGTACCCTCACAAAATAAAAATGAATCAAAGCACACATTTCAGCAAGAAGCATAAACCTCTAAGTGGGATGGGATCTACAATTTCCATAGTTGTAAAGAATATTACAAATACGATTCTACCATCTAATTTGAAACTCTGAAAAGCCAAAGTAGAAAATGCTAAAAAAAAAAAATTAAAACAGAAAAATAACAGAATGCTTTAATAATGTTAAGAAGATGTTAGTAGCTTTTCTTTTAAAGTTCAACTAGGGAAACAAACAAAAAATCACTCAGAGTGATTTGACAGGTTATTTTAGTCTGTAAACATATTATTGAATATATAATATGTCTAATAAAGGGCAGTTTGAAAAGTTTAGGAATGCCAGTCAGGATTGGGGTATTTACCCAGGAAATAAAATGGAATTAAAACTAAGTATTTTTAAATACAAGTAAGAAATGCAATAAAACTAGAATAGCCAATCTTTTCAAAAACAAAACATGCAACTATAGATCTTTACTAGTTTTTTCTAAATGTTAAAAATGAATGAGAATTAACACAAAAACATCTGAAATTAAAAATATCTTACTAAATCGGCTCCTGCTTGAAGCAAAACATCAGCAACATCCGTATGTCCGTTTTCACAAGCATAGGTTAGAGCCGTGTCTCCTGTTGCTGTTGTAGCATGAACATTAGCACCTAGAAAACAAACAAACAAATAAAATCATACATTTATTTTGTGAATTATAAATTATATTAAATAGTTCAATGCTGCCATTTGGTGAAACTGATAAATTTCAAGTATAAAAATATGGCTATGTATTTTAAATGTCCTAATTTTCCTTTAAATACACTTTGTAAAAATGCTTTTAGCCACACCGAAAGGAATTATATCAAATGATTTTAAGAAACAGTAAAATCTACCTACACATCCTGAGTAAGATACACCCTAAGAAAGAGCTACAAAAACAAACAAATATTAGTTCTCAGAAATCATATCGGTGGTAGTGCTGGATTTTGTTCTGAGGCAGTTCTACAGGTATTGCGGTAAAAATCAAGTAATCCTTTAGTAAATAAAAGTGAAGTTTCTGGCATGGTTGAAAGAAAATACATAAGAGGTTGTTAAGGTTAAGTAAAAACTCTATTGTTCTGAGTTGGAAGTACTGACATGAACTCATGATGTATTTTACCCATAAAGAAAAATATTTCCTAACTGTGACAAACTAAAAAAGCCCAGAGACGATGACATACCAAGAAGAAAGAGTACTTCTGGCTTAGACAGTAATCTCTAAGTACCACTTCCTACTAAGTAGAAAAAGGGCTTCTTAGAAAAATGGTTCCAAGACTGAGGCAGAAGCGGCATAAGATAAGCATGAAATACCTTGCAATATCAGAAAGTAAAGAAACCTCAAAGACTACAAAGAGATCATATCAAAAGGATTTAGTAGGTAGTTACTGACCAAACGGAGTCAAATTGCCCTGCCTTCTGACAATTTTTGCATCAATAAAAAATGAGGACTGTGATGAAGTGAAAGTCATCATATATTTATGCAAAAGTTCAAAATAATGTTCATATTTTAAAAAAAACCACTTTATTTGTCACTACTGAAGGATGCTAGGGAACCACATTATTATTTTGGAAACATAAATAAGGATAAAAAAATTCAAACATTTATACTGTTATTCCTACATGATTTACATCTAAGAGTAATCAAATAGTTCATGAGGGGAAGATTCTCTTTTTAGACTTATTCCAGATAATAAACAAGGAAGAAATCATAGAAATTAGAATATTACCACTTTGCTACCCCTACTAAATTAATGGATCTAAGCAATGATCATCAATGACTAATAATATTACAAAAAGAAAGACAATCAGATATTTATCTCAAGATAACAAATAATAACTTACTACTGATAGTCTACTAAACACACACACACACACACACACACACACACACACACACACACACACACTCTCTCTCACACACTCTCTCTCTCTCTCTGTTTGGATATTTAATGATACCAAAAGTTATTATTTAAAAAATTTAGCCCTGGCTGGTGTAGCTCAGTGGATTGAGCGCAGGCTGGGAACCAGAGGGTCCCGGTTCGATTCCCAGTGAAGGCACATGCCTGGGTTGCGGGCCAGGTCCCCAGTGAGGGCCATGTGAGAGGCAACCATACATTGCTGTTTCTCTCCCTCTCTGTCTCCTTCCCTTCCCCTCTCACTAAAATAAATAAATAAAATCTTAAAAAAAAAAAAAAATTTAGGAAGGAAATAGTACTGTTACTTTTTAAGAGATTATCTTTTAGAATTACATATTGAAATATTTATTGATAATTTATAAAAATAAATTTATTTTAAACTTATTTTCAAAGTTAAAAATTCAAATTTTAGTTTAAGAATGTTTTTATTAACTATGTATGGTGACAGATGTTAACCAGACTTTCTCAGCAAAATTTTTTAAATGTTTATTTTAAACAAAAATAATTTTATAAAAATAATGGGGGACTGAAGAACATACAGATGAAATGAGATTGGCCATAAATCAAAGTTGTTAGTGTTGATGATGGGTTCTTAGAGTTCATTTAACTACATTTTCTCTATGTTGGAAAAAATGCCATAACCAAAAGGTTTTTCAATTTTAAAAAATTTTAGAGGCAATGTATAAGAAGACCTATTGCATTTTTCTTTAGTGCTACACTAAAAGAAGAACTTTTATGTAAATTAAATTACAATTTAATGTGGAAAAAAAAAGTTTGGTAATGATCATATAAAAAAGTGATTCTCAAACCCCTAAGATAGTTTTGGAAACTACATGCTTCAAATTAGCAAAAGTAGCTCAATATGAGAATCAATAGTGATGTAATGGAAAAAATGTCAGGAATTCTAAGTCTGAATATTGGCTGTGTCACATTGATTTGGTTACATTAGGGAAATTATGTAACAAGATTGTGTATCTGTTTCCATATCTATAATGTGTTTAGTAATTTCTTACTGTATAGGGTCCAGTGATAAAACCATTGGTAGAGAGTCTTTTTTAATGGAGGTATAAATGACATGAAAAAGACTCTTCATTGGGACACAGTTACCAAAAATGAAGAAGGGACAATGACTAAATATGCATACACCAGTTATAGTGATTAAAATAGTATCTGAGTCAGGGAAGAGGTCAGTTCAATGGTTGGTTTTGCATTAATTCAAAATCTAAACAATCATCTAAACTATTAACCATCTGGATTAAGAAATTATTCTGATTGTAATTTTAAAAAAATTGAGGCTGAGCTGTAGTCAAATTAATGTAACAGAAAAGGCCCAAAAAGGATGAATCAGGTTTTGCCAAATATTTCATTTTCCTGTACATAGTTTTAAGCAACGTATCAGATGTGGATAAAAAAGTTATATTATTTCTAAATGATATATAAGGTTTTACATCTACCTTAATCAATTCATTTGGTATATTCTTATTTTTTTCTATTATTATTGCTTAACAATGTATAAATCACAAATTATCTTAAAAATATTTTTGCCAAAAATATAAAACTCCCACTTGTTCTTTTGTGTAAGTATGTGTGTGTATGTGCAGATTCAGAAAAGTCAAGAAATGAATGAGTTTAGAGGCATGAAATAATGATCTCTATTATGTCATCCCCACCTCCTGTTTTAGCAGAGAGAGTAGAAGTTAGTCTCTCTCCCTTCCAGAAGCCATAAAACTATTCAATGGAGAGAGAAAGTCAATGAGAAGCCTATGGTCACTAAGGAAACAATAATAAGAAACCTTTTTAAAAATGACATTTTTGGAGATTAGGAGCCTAAGAAGAGCAGTTAAATTGCAGCACAGCTGCCCTTCAACTTTTACGGAAATGAAAAAGTTAAGGTTAATTGTTAAAGTTATGAAAGCAATATAAAAGCCTTTTTCTAAAAGGCATTTTTTAAAGCCACATACCAGCAGCCAATAAATATTTAACCAACTCCAGGTGTCCCTCCTGAGAAGCTTCCATTAGAGGTGTGGAGCATCCAAGTTCTATATCAGCCCCCGCCTTAATCAGGAAGTCTGCAACCTCAGAAAACCCTCCACAGCAAGCCAAGGTCAGGGCAGTTTCTTGGGTTTCTTCTGTCTGGGCATTTATATTTGCTCCTGGGGAGAACATAAAAGTAGATAAAAGTAATTACAAAAGACTTACGAAAAAGATGTTAATTGTTCTGAAAAATGATAATCATCTCTATCTTCTCTGCTTCTGGGGTTCCTTCTAGGGTGTTGATAATTTACCATAGATGCAAAGAAAAAAATTTAGTTACAGTAAACTTCATTGATACTGACACAAAACATCCAAAAGAAATTTATTTTTTAATTAAAGAAGTAAAACTACTTTACCTTGTGCTAAAAGTAGGGCCACCATCTCCTCATGTCCTTCCCGAGCAGCTTCCATCAACGGAGTGTATCCTTCATCATTAACTTCTTCGAGGTTTGCTCCTCTTTCAATAAGTAGAGCTGCCAATTCAACATGTCCTCCACAGGCAGCTAGTGTCAGCGGAGACTCGAATGAATCTGCAGGCATGTTCACTTGAGCACCACTATCCAAAAGCAAACGTGCTACCTCTACATGTCCATCCTGCAGATTTTCGGAAGTAAAGCAAGAGGAAGGAAATTTTTTGGAGATTTTTTTAAGTGGGAAAAGAAAAGCAAGAGATTGAGGAAATACAGAAAGATGCAGCTTAGATACATATACATTATCATGCCTATCTAAGCAATTTGAGATCTGTCTTATCAAAAGTCCATTAAAATTATTTTACCTTACTTTCGAGCAAGCCCAAAATTTTCCAAAAGAATCATACTTGTGATATATAGTTACAATTCCAAATAATTTTGAATTTCTATCTTCTTTGAAGTTCAAAAAAAACAATTAAATCGACAGCTGACAGCACCTCAAAATAATGTTTATACTACTGCCAAGTCAAATATAGCTATATCCTCAAATTTAGCTGTCATGTTTTAGTGTAGAAACTGTGTTAGATCTATTTAAGAAACAAAGACTTGGCAAAAAATAACAACAAATTCTGTGAGGTCATAACCACTTGGGATTCTGTTACCAAGGTAAACCCCTATGGACTATACTACTCTATATTTTTTCTCATCACTAACTAGCTTGTTGCAATGAGGCAAAGAATTTTACAAAAACGAAAAAATAAATATCTTAGTAAGGCAATTACCTAAAACATTCTCATAGAGGGTATCCATCCTATACATCTATCACCATAAATACCCTTTGTTAGTTTCAAATCTTTGATTAAAAAATTTATGTAGACCTTAACTCTTCCTGTAGATATACTGTGTTGTTCAGTACTTTAAAAATGACCAACATATTGCTAATGAAAAGTAAAGACTAAGTACAAAAACAAGGTTTTATAAGGTTGGGCAATGCTTTCATTAAAGAATTCATTAAAGAAACTTTAATTAATGTCAGATTTCAGCATCCATCAAGAGTTTCATTATATCAGCCCAGCTTTAATCATTTTTGACACAATGCCAAAGACAGGTGATTTTAGTTTTAAACATTAAAATTTTAGTTTTACTAATTCTTCAAGTATTTGTAAAATAAAATATATTTTAACCAAATTACTGTATTGAGTTATTTGTTGTTTAAAAAACAATTCTAATTGAAAAGAAAATTAGGATTTATAAGTGTTCACGGATTAAAGAACTACTAGTGTGCCTAGCTCCTGAAGGGTCCCAATAAATTGTTTTGCTTGAATTTACTTGAATTTTTGAAGATTCTTTTTGGATTCTGCTAACATATCTTGAGTACATACATTAAGAGAGACTCTGTACTAATCACTTTTTGATATTAACAATATTAATTTTGCTAAAAGGAAAATAATAAATAATCTACTCTTAAAGGTCTAATATTATTATTAGATTTTTTAAAAATTCTAAGACTTCTGCCTTGGCTGGTGTAGCTCAGTGGACTGAGCGCGGGCTGGGAACCAGAGGGTCCTGGTTCGATTCCCAGTCAGGGCACATGCCTGGGTTGCAGGCCGGGTTCCCGGTGGGGGCCACATGAGAGGCAACCATACACTGCTGTTTCTCTCCCTCTCTTTCTCTCTCCCTTCCCCTCTCTCTAAAGATAAATAATTAAAATCTTAAAAAAAAAAAAATTCTAAGACTTCTGCCCTGGCTGGTGTAGCTCAGTGGATTGAGCGCGGGCTGGGAACCAAGCGGTCCCGGTTCGATTCCCAGTCAGGGCACATGCCTGGGTTGCAGGCCAGGTCCCCATGAGGGCCATGTGAGAGGCAACCATATATTGCTGTTTCTCTCCCTCTCTTTCTCCCTCCCTTCCCCTCTCTCTCTAAAAATAAATAAAAATAAAATCTTAAAAAAAAAAATTTCTAAGACTTCTGTCTCAGCCACGACACAGTAGCTGGCATTGGACTTACTCTCCTTTCTTAAATAACTATAAAAATTAGAAAAAATAATTAAAGCAATGGGAGACACCAGACAGTAACCAAGCTAGGGGTTAGGGTTATGATCACTGGAAGAAGGGAGCAATGAGATAAATTCTACATTCACTCCAGCTTTTGGGGTATCTTTCAAACCATTGCCAGAGGAAACAGAGCCTAAACAAAGAGTGAACATCTCTTTGGGCAAAGGAAACAAAGTCAGAACACAAGGCAACCAAAATACTTGGGACTTGAGGAGTGTGGGCAGAATACCTAAGAAAAAGAAGACACAGAGAAGGATTCCCAAAAATCTATGTAAAATTATCCTCAGATACTTGGGCATCTTCTGAGTTGAACACATCAAGGACAAGACTCCAGGGTGCGTAGCAGAGAATGTCCTGAAAAGTGGGACACTGGGCCCTGGCTGGTGTGGCTCAGTGGATTGAGTGCCTGCCTGCAAACCAGGGGGTTGCCAGTTCAATTCCCAGTCAGGACACATGCCTGAATTGCTGGCCAGGTGCCCAGTAGGGGGTGCAAGAGAGGCAACCACACATTGATGTTTCTCTCCTTCTCTTTCTTCCTCTCTTCCCCTCTCTAAAAATAAATAAATAAATAAAATCTTTAAAAAGAAAAAGCGGGACACTGGGAGTTCAGACTCAGCCACGATGAAAAGACATTTGTGAATATCTTGGGCTATCAAGTGAGATAATAGAAGACCATAGGAAGAAAAGAACCTAGAGTCCCTTAGTCTAGGGTCAAAGAATAAGGATTAGGATTAAGAGTAAAGCTGGAATTAAGCCTCAATAGGATCAGAGTGATCCACTGGTAATGTGCCCGCTGGAACAAAAGTTAGTCTCAGAAAGAGGACAGGATAATACAGAATACTGAAAAGGTAGGAGGCAGGAAAAAGAGACTAATTATCAAGATATAAAATAACCAATAAAAATAGTCCCAGAACTGAGTTAAAGATAGGAGTTAGCAAAAAAGGACTTCAAAATAACTGCTAATGATAAATTTTAAAAAATAGATGAAAAAAAGAGAAAATGGCTAAAAAATAAATTTCAATATAGAATAGAATATTGAAACACCATATCAACATTTTTATATATATATATATATTTTTTTTTTTTTAAGATTTTATTTATTTATTTTCAGAGAGAGGAGAAGGGAGGGGAGAAAGAGCAATGTATGGTTGCCTCTCACACAGCCCTCACTGGGGACCTGGCCCGCAACCCAGGCATGTGCCCCGACTGGGAATCGAACCGGGACCCTCTGGTTCCCAGCTCGCGCTCAATCCACTGAGCTACACCAGCCAGGCTCAACATTTATATTTAAATGCAAATGGTCTAAACAAACCAATTAAGAAACTCACTTCAGTATAATAATATAGGCATATCAAACATTTCAAAGTTTGAAAAAAAGAATAAAAATATTAATTTGATAAACATTAATAAAAAGGAAGGAGTAGCTTTTAATATTAAATGAGACCTCAGAACAAAGAAAATTACCAGAGATAGAAAGACTTTATAACTTAATAAAAGAGTCAATTCATGAAGAAGACACAGAAATTCTAAAAATGTGTATGTACTAAACAACAGAGCTCCAAAATGCAAAAAGTATTTTTTTTTAGCCCGGCTGGTGTAGCTCAGTGGATTGAGCGCGGGCTGGGAACCAGAGGGTCCCGGTTCGATTCCCAGTCGGGGCACATGCCTGGGTTGTGGGCCAGACCCCCAATGAGGGCCATGTGAGAGGCAACCATACATTGCTCTTTCTCCCTCCCTTCTCCTCTCTCTGAAAATAAATAAATAAAATTAAAAAAAAAAAAAAAGTTTTTTTTTTTAAATCCTTACCCAAGGGGAAAGTAGGTGAAAAAGGTAAAGGGATTAAGAAGTACAAATTGGTAGTTACAGAACAGTCACAGGGATGTAAAGTATAGCATAGGGAATATAGTCAATAATATTCTAATAACTAGGTATGGTATCAGATGGGTACTAGATTTATTGGGATGATAAGTCAGTAAGTTATATAATGTCTAATTACTGGGTTGTATACCTGAAACTAATATAATATTGTATGTCAATTGTAACTGAAAAATAAAAAAGTATTTAAAGTCAAAAAATTTTAAAACTTTGGTGCATAAAGGACACTAACAGAGTAAGAAGGCAACCAACATAACAGGAGAAAATATTGCACATTTATATCTGTCAATGGATTAGCATCCAAAATATAGACTCGTAAAACTCAACAATAAAAAACAACCTGATTCAAGAATGGGCAAAGGGCCCTGGCTGGTGTAGCTCAGTGAATTGAGCACGGGCTGGGAACCAAAGGGTCCCGGTTCGATTCCCAGTCAGGGCACATGCCTGGGTTGCGGGCCAGGTCCCCAGTGAGGGCCACGTGAGAGGCAACCATACATTGCTGTTTCTCTCCCTCTCTGTTTCCCTCCCTTCCCTTTTCTCTAAAAATAAATAAATAAAAATCTTTAAAAAAATAAAAAGAAAAAAAAGAATGGGCAAAGGATCTGAGTAGACATTTCTCCAAAGATATACAAGTGACCAATAAGAACATGAGAAGACGCTCAACAACGTTAATCATTAGGAAAATGCAAATCAAAATCATGAGATATCACTTCACAATCAGTAGGATAGAAAAAAATAAAAACAGAAAATAGGGCCAGTGAGGATGTGGAGAAACTGGAACCCTTGCGCAGTGTTGATGGGAATGTAAAATGGTACAGCCACTGTGGAAAACAGTATGGTGGTGGTTCCTCCAAAAATTAATAGAGTTGCCATATGATCAAGTAATCCCACTTCTAGGTACACACACACACACACACACACACACACACACACACGAACTGAAAACAGGAACTTGAACAGATATTTGCATACCTACATTCATAGCAGCGTTATTCAGAATAGCTAAAGCATTAGAAGGAACCCAAGGGTCTATCAATAAATGAATGGATAAGCAAAATGTAGTATATACATACAATGAAATATTATGCAGCCTTAAAAAGTGAAGGAAATTCTGACACATGCCTCAACATGAATGAACCTTCAGGACATTATGCTAAGTGAACTAAACCAATCAGAAAAAGACAAATACTGTATGACTCCACTTACGTGAGGTACTTAGAGTAGTCAAAGTCATAGACAGAAAGTAGAATGGTGATTGCTATCGGCTGGGGGGGAGCAGGGAATGCAAAGTTGTTACTCAACAGGCATAGAGTTGGTTTTACAAAATGAAAATAGTTATGAAGATGGATGGTAGTGATGGTTGCAAACACTATGAATGTATTTGGTACCAATGACTACATACTTAAAAATGGTTAAGATAGTAAATTTTATGTTGTATATTTTACCAAATTAAAAAAATTGGCCCTGGGCCAGTGTGGCTCAGTTGGTTGGGGGACATTCTGCAAAGCGAAAGGTCACTGGTTCGATTCCCTGGGTTGCAGGCTCAGTTCCCGGTTGTAGCGCAGAGGCAACCGATCAATGTTTCTCTCTCACATCAATGTTTCTCTCCCTCTCTTTCTCCTTCCCTTCCCCTCTCTCTAAAAATAAATAAATAAAATATTTTTTAAAAAATGAGAATAAGTAAAAGTGTACCAATGAGATGGAAATGATGTAAACGACATAGCCAAGACTGCCTTCTGTACTGTTTCCTACACTGAAAGACTTACTACATCAAAGGTTAAGCATAATATTATATATTTCCCTTTCCCTCTCTAGTACTGCACAAAATTTTCAAAATCTGCTGATGGCATAGTATTTTTCCAAAAACATATTAATCCTTAAAGATTTAAACACATATGACCTTTTCTTCTCAAAAAAATCTCAAGTGAGTGCAATTTAAAATTACCATGCAAGCCTCCATTAAGGCCGTGTGCATCTCATCAGTTTTGTGCTCTTGATCTGCACCAGCATCAAGTAGAAAGCGAACCATATCCAAATGGCCTTCAAAAAAGAACACAAATTTTAAAACTGTATTTCTAAAGAACTGAGCATCAATTTAATACATAAGTATTAAAATGGGGAATCTTTTTCTTTCAGATGTCTATACAAAAATTTTAAGAGAACTTATTTTGCATTCAATAAATAAATGACAGTTTTACAAAGCCAATCCAAAATAATAAGCAGGCTCTCAGCAAGGTATCTAGGCTTTAAAGATTAAATTAGTCTATAGCACATAATTCAAGTTAAGAAAAGCAATAATACTTATTCTTTGATTTAATCTATATAAACTATCAAATCAAAATGCTGAAATCAAATAGAATGCCAGGTAAGGTACGTTCAAATCATTTTTCAGAAAAACAGCTTTAAAATAACAACCATAAACTCACTGTGGCAATGAACAGGCACAGAAAACTCCATCAAAATAATGTTAACCCTCTTGATACATTTAATATATAAAGTCATAATAGTCAATAAAACAGACAAACACTCCAGTAGAAAAATGGATGAAGGACATAAAATGGTAATTCAAAAAAGAAATGCAAATGAGTATGAAACTGATGAAGAAGTATCAAACCTTCCTATTAAACAAATGCAAATTAAAATGACACACCATTTTTTTACTATCAAAATGGCAAATATTAAAAAGAATGATAATACCCAGTGTTGGTGAGGGTGTAGGGTGGGGTAAAGGGCACTCTCAAACACTGCTGGTGGGAGTGTAAATTGGTTCAACCTTTCTAGAAGGCAATTTGGCAATATGTATCAAAAGCCTTAAAAATGTCCATACCCTTTGACCCAGCAATTCCACTTCCAGGAATTTATCCTAAGGAAATAATCAGAGATTAGGCAAAGATGTCTGCACAAGGATGTTATCACAGTGTTTTTAAAAATAGTGAAAAACTGGGAACAATTCACGTGTCCAACAATAGGCAATTATGGTGCATCCATTTGATGTATTTGGCAGAGACTGCTAGTTTCCTACTCAATATCCATTCTCTCAATGTTCCTTAATAAAAGAACTCTGATTTTATCTGAGTGGCAATTTGCCTGACTAAAAGACCACATTTCCCAGACTTCCTTGTTGCTATGTGTAGCCAATGACATGTAAGTGGGAACTAGCTTTAAGGCAGAACTTCTAGGTAGCTTACTGAATTGGAAGGCACTCTCCATTTTGCCCTTTTCCTCCTTCCTAGAATATGTATTGCTGGGGCCATAGCTACCATCTTGGTAACCCTGAGAACAGAAACCACATACTAGGGTGGTGAAGCAGAAAAACACAGTACTGAGATCTAGATAACAATGGAATTGCCATACTAGTCCTAGACAGTCTACCCCTGGACTTGTTCAAAGAGAAAAGTCTTCTCTTTTTTTCAGATCGTTATTTAGGCCTTGCAGCCAAATCCACTACTAAATGCAATAGTGAAATTCTCTGTAACCATCAAATATTGTGTTACAAAAACACTGAGATGACAGAATGTTCATGATGTACTGCTAAATAAAATAAGCAGACTATAAAAAGTGTTAGAGTATGATTGTTTAATTTAAAAATACAGGCATACCTCGTCTTATTGCGCTTCACAGATGTTGCATTTTTTACAAATTAAAGGCAAGACCCTCCACCTGCAAAAAGATTACAGCTTGCTTTATTGCGAGACTGCTTTACTACGGCTCTCTGAAACTGAACTCGCAATATCTCCGAGGTATGCCTGTGTGTATATATATTTGCTTATAAATATACTTTAAAAATACACTGGAAGTAAATACACTAAAATATTGTTTACGTGCTTTTTAAATCTTTAGATGGTAACATTATATGTCATTTTAAAATTTCTTTATTCTCTGTTTTTCCAGGTTTTCTCTATCAAGTGTGATTATTATATAAGTGTGTACTATTGTTTAAATAAAGGCTGGAAAAATTGTATAAAACAAAAGCCATTAAAAAATGGACATCCTCTAAATCTGTGCTAATAGTTGACTTTATAGCTAATTGGATAAATCTGAATTAAAATAATAAATAAATGTACATTGTGAAGCTACACTTTAGGAAATACAGGCTAAAATGGACTTTCTATATAATATAAGTAATTTTATAGCACAAGGAATGTATAAACAATATAAAATAACTCAAATACTCAATACTCAAATAGTCAAAGTTATTACTTTAAAAATCCCTAAATAGTCATACATATATAGAGTACCTTTGTAGCATGCAAGGGTAAGAGCACTTTCTTTGAATTCATTAGAATGAGTGTTGATGCCTGCTCCATGATCTAGAAGAACTCTTGCAACTTCCACATGACCTGCACTGGCTGCTTCCATTAAGGGGGTATGTCCATTTTCATTATGATCTTCTATATTTGCACCTTCATTAAGAAGCACTTTCACAATGTCAACAAATCCTCCAGCACAGGCATAAGTTAATGCAGTGTTTCCTAACAAAGAACAAAAGAGATACAAAATTATGACAGAATGAATACAATTATGATTATGCTATTCCCCTTACATAGATGATTAATTATCATCACAAGTTTTTTTTTGTTGTATGGGTTAGAAGCATCATCTTAATTTTCTTACTAATTAAAGGACTTATTAAACAGACCTATTTACATCTCTTCACATTTCCTTAGCTTAAGATTATGTATCAACTTGAAAAATTACTTTCAACATATTGTTCTCTAAAATATTCTAATATATCAGCCCTGGCTAATGTGGCTCAGTGAATTAAGCACCAGCCTGCAAACTGAAAGGTTGCCAGTTCAATTCCCAGTCAGGGAACAAGCCTGGCTTACAGGCCAGGTCCCCAGTTAGACATGTGAGAGGCAACCAATGGATGTTTCTCTTACACGTTGATGTTTCTCTCCCCCTCTTTCTCCCTCCCTTCCCCTCTCTCCAAAAATAAATAAAAATAATATCTTAAAAATAAAATTCTAATATATCATTTAAAATTACTTTTTCTTTCAACACTGTACAACTTATAAACACTTAAGTTTCTTTCTATGCCTATTCTTTTCTTCATTTTTCTGTTACCTCTCCTTTATTTACAGATCTATTCATAAGACAATTCATTGTTTTAGGTATATTTTCCTTCTGAAACATATCTTCCACCTATATTTATGTGACCTAGTGAGACAGATATAAATTCCCCTCAGAATTAACTCCTTCAAAACAAAAATTTCTTTAAAAGGTCATTATCTCTTGGTTTGCAAATTATTTCTTTCCTAATTTTGTTTTGAGGATTTTTATTAAAGGAGGGGGGTAGATGGTTTAACGATGCAAGAGTGACACTAGAGAAGATTGTTTTAAACGTTCAGTGAGAAAGCCATCATTTCAGAACCCAATTTGTTCAGTTTCAACCATTTAACCATCTCAGACTTTATGCATATTAATACTGCTACAACTATGACAAAATGGTCAGCAAAATGACCTAATATGTCTTATCGGAAGGTCTTGGTCATTTTAAAAATAAACTAGGTTACATTTACTCAATGGCATGGAACACTAATAGGCTTCCATTATTTAGATTTCTCTTTAAACCATTTGGTTGTCTCACTAAATCCAAGGACTCTCACTGCTAAAACTATACCTATAACTCAAGACATATCTATGACTCTTCCTATCTATGATTCTGGGAAGCATAAATAAATAATAGAGTAGTGGTCCTTACTCGAGTAGCTTTCATACATTATCTTCTTAGTAAATGCACTCAGTATGCTTGATATGAAAAACCCTATAGGGTAAATACTCTCAGGTTAATCTATAATCAAAAGTCAAGGGAGTTGTTTTTAAACGAAATAAAGAAATTATAGGAGCCCTGGCTAGTGTGGCTCAGTGGACTGAGTGCCAGCCTGCGACATGAAAGGTCACCGGACTGATTCACAGTCAGGACACATGCTTGGGTTGTGGGCCAGGTCCCCAGTTGGGGGCATGCAAGAGGCAACTGATTAATGTTCCTCTCCTATCTCTGAAAATAAATAAAATCTTTTTTAAAAAAGAAGAAAAAGAAATTATAAGAGATACAGTTCATAATTTTGCCTCTTTACATAATGCATATTGTTGTGGGGGAAAAAAAATCATCTCCTACGAAAAGTTGTCACTCTTACCAAATAGAATCTAAGTATGTTTTAAAGACTTTTGAAGATACCACATTAATCTAATTTTTACTCAAGGATTCTAAACAAGGCCTACTATTTTTTTGTAGGTTTACAACTGATTTTCCCTAGGAATCAATTTTTTCTCTCGGGTTATAATTAATTATATCAATTTATTTTCCACAAATTCAAACATCTTTTTTTTTTTTTTAAAGATTTTATTTATTTATTTTCAGAGAGAGGAGAAGGGAGGGAGAAAGAACAATGTATGGTTGCCTCTCACATGGCCCTCACTGGGGACCTGGCCTGCAACCCAGGCATGTGCCCAGACTGGGAATCGAACCGAGACCCTCTGGTTCCCAGCCCGCGCTCAATCCACTGAGCTACACCAGCTGGGCAAACATCATTTCTTTTATTTAATAATTTTTTATTGTATTTTTTTTATTACCATTTAGTCCCCTTCACACATCATTTTCTATATACCTGTTGCAGACTGGGAGTTGACATTTGCATCATGAAGAAGTAACAGTTTCACAATATCTAAATAACCTCCACTGGATGCTGCCATTAGTGGAGTTATGTCTCCTTTAGTCCCTCGATCTTCAACATCAGCATGCATTGCAAGCAATACCTTTAAAATACATACACACAGAGAAGTTATCAATTCTTACTATTAACAGTATTTCTAGAGAATATACTGCATATAGGAAGATGCTCTTTTAGACTGAGGGGAGTGAGGAAAAATAAAAATTCACCTTTGTGAAAATATGCCAGTGTTCACTACTGAAAACACCAAGTTTAGATGCTGTATTTTACAATATCATTACATATTAATCTTTAAGTATGTAATCACATTTGCCATCCTATTATAAAAATGAAACTGCTCTTGTGAAAGAATTTGTGTTATGCTTGGGATTATCTAGTAAGATAACAGCAAGACTATACTTGTAAGATAGAAACTGATAAACACATCATTATTTACCAACATTGCTCTAACAGAAGAAAAAAATTCAAAGAATTGGGATAATCTGGCAAAATAAAAACAAATCATTTCTTTCTAAATCATTTTGTATTATTTTCAAAGACAAATTTAAAATACTGCTATTATTTCCATGTTTTTACTCGTTAGGACTAGTTTTGAGTAGTGGCATAAAAATGGACCATGCTTAGTTGCATGTACAGACAACAAATTAATTATGTGTCAGTTTCTATTTTACCTAAAGCCAAAAAAGAAAGACCTTGGCCTATTAATTATAATTTTTTATTAATGATAAAAATAAAACATCAACACCCTTCCATAATTTTACTCGATAGAAATTATTTCTGCTTACTTGTGCTAATTCATAATACCCTGCTGAGCAAGCCAAACACAGCAGGCTTTCTCCTTCTTCTGTATGCTCATTTACACTTCTGCCTTCATCCAGCAATTTACGAACAGCATTCACATCCCCATCTGAACAAGCTTCTGCCAGACTGCGACTGAAAACAAAATCAACAACAGTTAACCAACACAGAAAGAGTTGGGTCCTATGATAATAAATTACATTAAATAGAAGTAGTCACACACATACAAATAATGATATAGTAAAAAAAAACTATATGAATATCTTGTTTACTGAGCATCTTGTGTGCAATACTTATTCATGGGTGTCATCTAAGCCAGAATAAGTGAATATGAAATAGCTGTCATTTTTACTTTTCAAAATGTCCTAACACATATATTTTCATATTAAATTTTAAATAAAGTTTTTTTTAAAGCATTAGATGCACAAGTTTTTAAACCACACTATACTAGGGTAATGACTCCCAAAGACATTTGGTATATAATCCTAT
This sequence comes from Micronycteris hirsuta, assembly GCA_004026765.1. NCBI lineage: Eukaryota > Metazoa > Chordata > Mammalia > Chiroptera > Phyllostomidae > Micronycteris > Micronycteris hirsuta. The sequence goes on along the minus strand of PVJI01001776.1, from coordinate 144,110 downwards.
GGTTTACAATTTCTTTTTGGTAACAACAGTAGGTGAAAATCTAGGTAAAAAGTTTATTGCAGAATGATTAACAAAATCAGTGAATCTCAAATTTAATGCGCATACAAATCACCCACGTTTCTTATTAAAATGAAGATTCCAATTCAGTAGATCCAAGCTAGGGGTCTAAAATTCTGCATTTCTTTTTTTTTTTTTTTTAAAGATTTTATTTTTTTTTTATTTATTTTTAGAGAGAGGGGAAGGGAGGGAGACAGAGAGGGAGAGAAACAGCAATGCATGGTTGCCTCTCACATGGCCCTCACGGGGACCTGGCCTGCAACCTAGGCATGTGCCCTGACTGGGAATCGAACCGGGACCCTTTGGTTCCCAGCCCGCGCTCAATCCACTGAGCTACACCAGCCAGGCCTAAAATTCTGCATTTCTAATAAGCTCAGAGGTGATGCTGATTCTGCTAGTAGTACATGGACCATATTTGAGTAGCAAGCACCTAGATTATTGCATTAGCAACCCATTTCATTTATTATTTTTTCCCCAGTTTTATTGAGCTATAAGTATATGGCACTGTATGAGTTTAAGGTGACTTGACTTACATATATTACGAAATGACTACAATAAATTTAATTAACATCCATCATTTCATATAGACACAAAAAGGTGGGGTTTTTGTGTTGTGACCAGAACTCTTAAGATTTCTCTCTTAACAACTTTCAACCATTTTATTTATTATTATTCAAGCAGTCAGTTGAGAGTTTACTCCTGTTAGAAAAAGTAACATTTTTAAAAATGGAAACCAGGTCTTACTCAGTTTGATTTCTCACACTCTAGTATAGTACAATACATTCCATAAGGATGCTCAATGAATATGAGTAGAATGTAAGAATAAAAATGTAATATCCATTTTTATACTCATGTATCATGAATACATTTATGTATCAACTTAAAATAGAGGAGTGGGGAAAGTCAGCTTACAGTTGTTTGTATGGAAAAAGTCATGGAAAAAGACATGCAGGTTCTGATAATTACAATAGCTTTATTAACTCAAAAGAATGTCACAATAGCATAGTAAACTTTCTTTTGCCCATCCCTGCATAATATCCATTTGGCTAAAGTTATAAGCCCCTCCACAAGATATATTTAACTAAAATATGCTGCTTCCCCCAAATCCACTCAAGAAAACACCTGATACCCAGCAGAAGTCATTAAATACATACGTGTCTATCTGTCCTGCATTGTGGCCGTTTTCTGCTTTCATTCGTGTCAGCGCAGCAGCAGCTTCATCCAGCGCACAACTTACTGAGGATGTCAGTCTTCGAAGCACCTCAGGATCTGCAAAAGCTTTACCATCAGCAGTTGACAATTTGCCAATTCCTTCGGTGTGTGTCAATCAATCAAATGTGCAGGGGAAGAAAAGCATAAAAGTGTAAATTGTAATTATATTTCTAAACATTAGCTAGCGCAAAAATGGCATAGTCTCCGTAGATAAGGCCAACAGACTATTAGACTGATGATTTTGATCTTGCCACTAATGTCAAAATGCCAAATAATATTAATTTGTCTTCCAAATGTAACTGAATATGATGCTTATTTTAGCAAATAAATGATGTTTCTCTCAAAGTATATAGTCACTCCAGAAGACCTCTAATAGAATCGTATTTATCCAAACTGTTTTCAGTAGTATTGAAGGGGATATTCTGTAACATTACAACAAATAATCCAATAGTTTCTTCATTTGGCCAAACAGCCACTTAGAACCATCTTCTAAGGCCACATTATAATAAATTCATTCTTATTTTTAATAGTTATTATTTGCTTATGATGTGCCAGACAAAAGGGAGACATAAAGAAATAAGGTACAGTTCCTGTCCTTACAGCACTCACAGTCAAGTGGTACCTATCAGGTGTCTAAGTTGACAACAGAAAATTTTCTCTAGAATCAGTTAGGAATTAGTGACTACTGTAATAGAAAATTTTGTTGACAATATCACTGCCTCTTACTACTGAAAATGAGAGAAAAATAGTCAATAAAACTCTGGAAAACAAAAAAAGGGGAAAACTTGTCCAATAAGAAACAAAAAGCATCATGATGCTATACAAATTACAACAGTATGACACTTACACAGAGAAAAGATAATTATATCAAGGATATAGAGGCCAAAACAAGAGATCCTAGATCATTTGTGCATTCAATATAAGGTGACAATTCAAACTAGTAGAGACAGTAGGGTTTATTTCATAAAAACTGTTTAGAATTAGCTACCACTTGAAGATTAAGTAAAATCTCTAATTCACAACATTCACAAAAATAAATACTAGGTAGACTTAAGATCTAAATTTAAAAAAAACAAAACAAAACAAAAAAAAAACCGGCCCAGGCTAATATAGCTCAGTGGATTGAGCGCAGGCTGCGAACCAAAGGGTCACTGGTTTGATTCCCAGTCAGGGCACATGCCTGGGTTGCAGGCCAAGTCCCCAGTGGGTACCACGTGAGAGGCAACCACACATTGATGTTTCTCTCCCTCTCTCAACCTCCCTTCCCCTCTCTAAAATAAAATAAATAAAATCTTAAAAAAAAAAAAAACAAGACGTGGAAAGTACTATTATACTGTGTAGTATTTTTTTCTAATGCTGATAGGGATGAGGGGAGGGCTTTCCTAAGCATGAGATCAAATCCTAAAGCCATGAATTAAGAGTAGTAAATATCGTATTAATCATTTTTAATTTCAGTAAAAATTTCTACATAAAGACACCATAAATAAAGTTAAGGCAAAATTAAAACTGGAAAAATTCCCCGGCTGGTGTAGCTCAGTGGATTGAGAGCGGGCTGGGAACTAGAGGGTCCCAGTTCGATTCCCAGCTGGGGCACATGCCTGGGTTGCGGGCCAGGTCCCCAATGAGGGCCATGTGAGAGGCAACCATACATTGCTCTTCTCTCTCCCTTCTCCTCTCTCTAAAAAATAAATAAATAAAATCTTTTAAAACAAAAATTAACACCCAATGAATTTATATCATCATTTATAAAGAGCTACCATACAATTTACTGACTATTAAATAAATGCAAACAATGAAATGCACAAAAACTGACTGAGGTGTGAAGCCCTTTCAAAAACTGTTGATAGGAATGTATACTGGCATAAACTTAGGGGACAAATCTGACAACAGTTATCAAAATTTGAAATGCAGCCCTGGCTGGTGCGGTTCAGTGGATTGAATGCCGGCCTGAGAACCTAATGGTCGTTGGTTTGATACCCGTCAGGGCACATGTCTGGGTTGCTAGCCGGGTCCCTGGTTGGGAGCATGTGAGAGGCAACCACACACTGGTGTTTCTCTCCCTCTGTTTCTCCCTCCCTCCCCCTCTCTCTAAAAGTAAATAAATAAAATCTTTAAAAAAAAATTGAAATGCAAATATCCTCTGACCCAGTGATATCACTTTCTAGGAATTTTTTCTGTAAAGATACTTACAAATAAGAGAAATTATAGATATATGTAAACTACAGCATTCCTTGTGGCATGGAAAAAGTGGAAATAACCTAAATATCCTTCAACAAATTAGTAAAATTATGGTGTTTCCAAGCAACAGAATATCTTATTCCTTAAAAGAACGAAAAAGATCAACATACATGTTATAGAAAGATGCCCATAATAAATTAACTGAAAAAAAGAAAATTATATCTTGTATAGAATGATCCTACTTCACTTTTAAAAAATTATGTATGTTCAAACATTTAGATGTCTTTAACAACCACAAGGGAAATGTTGACATATATGTAAACCTTGACAATGGGAAGGTTTTATAGTCTACTTAATACATTTCATATTGCTTTAGCTATTTTATAATATGCATTACATTTATGATTTAGAAAAGAATGTTTAAAAATTCTTAAAATGGCCTCAATTTTTAATTTTCTCTATGAATCTCAAAGAATCTCAAAAAATATCTTCACCTTAATTTTTTCAGTTAAAATAGTGTCAAGAATTCTACCTTCCTTAAGAAGCCTAGTAATGTCTAATACACTCTCATGTTTAAAAACACAAACATGTCTAAAAATTCCTCTTAACTGTTATAAGTGCAACACAGTGTCCAAAAAGCAAATGAAAATACTGAAGCAGAAAAAGAAACTACTTATTAAACAACTGACTTGCAACAGGGCTTAGGAAGGAGCACGTCATCTTAAAATACATCTGACAATTTCTTTGGATAAAATATTATATCCAACAATGTCTGGAGTTTAAATTGTCAAAATATACAAAATTTTAAAATTCAACAGTTTCTGACACCTCATGACAGACAGAAAGTCATGATTTTCAAGGTTTTCTCTCTAACAATAAAGGTATGAAAAACAAGCAATTCTACGGTATCTCCATGAACCAAAAGGAGAAAAGGGAGAAAGAAAAATGCTTAAAGTACCAGAAAAGAGTCAGTCTTGAGTGAGAATCATGCGGTGTCCAAAAAAAAAAGAGAGAGAAATGAATCTAAACCCTTAAGCAGAGGTCTGAAGCAGTGCTCACAATGAGGGAAGGGCCAGCCCACACCGAAGGGCAAAGGTGCACTGCCACCACTGAAAACAAACTTGGTCTGGAGAAGGAAAGGAAATTAGTCTGGAGTAGACTTGAAGAGAAGCGCCTTCTCTCCACATTTCTTTCTGCTCTAAACAAAATGCAAGGTTTCAAAGCACAGGAAAAAGGAAAAAGAGGGTGGCCATGACACTCCCATTTCAGAAATCATATACATCTAAATCACAACTAGAAGACTCACAAGAATCCAGACTAAATGGGAGGGACACCCAATGTAATTACTGATGTGATCTTCACAACTTTTTTCAGTAATTACTAGTACTGTCCTACATTAAATTCTACTGCTGGATACTTACATGTTTTGTTCAATCCATTTCTAAGTCTCAATTCCAAAAAGAGACATTAGATGGACTAAACAGAAATCTGCTAAAAATCACAGCTATGCTTTTTCATAACAGGATAAAGGGAATAACAAGATGATATTAAGTAAATATATTCCCAACATACTATGTCGTTCCAAGAATAATGTAGAAATACTCATTTTCTTTTAGCTCCAACTTTTCCCCTAGTCATTATTTGGTCAAATGTAACATTGTTTATTTCCTTCAAGATGAAATTGTTAAAAGACTGCTGTGATTTTTTTAAACACCTATCTTTATTATTATGCTTATTAAAATACAGTTGACCCTTAAACAACACAGGTTTAAACTGCATGGCTCCACTTAAACACAAATTTTTTTCAATAAACTGTTGACCCTCCATATCCCTGGGGTTTTGTATCCACAGACATGGAGGGCCAGCTGCATGCACTGTACTATGCCATTTTATGTAAGGAACCTGAACATCCATGGCTTTGGTATCTCCAAGGGGTCCTGGACCAAACCCCACAAATACCGAGAGTTTTGGGGGAGTCAAAAGTAACATGTGGGTTTTTTACTGTGTGGGGGTTGGCACTCGTAACTTCCCACGTTGTTCTAGAACTGACTGTACTAAGAAACTGAATGAAATTTTCTATACTTTTAAAAATTTTGAATTTTGTATTTTCTGTATTTTAATAGCTTTAGTATGGCCTACGGTATATATTATGCTCCCCCTAACAAGTGTCTAGGCACTACTTTTTAAAATAAGTTGTAGCCCTGGCTGGCGTAGCTCAGTGGATTGAGCACCAGACTGCGAACCAAAGGGTTACCGGTTTGATTCCCAGTCAGGGCACATGCCTGGGTTGCTGGCCAAGTCAGGTCCCCAGTAGGGGGCGCATGAGAGGCCACTGCACCTTGATGTTTCCCTCTTTCTTCCTCCCTTCCCCTCTGTCTAAAAGAAATAAATAAAATTAAATTTAAAAAACCTTAAAAAAATAAAAAGTAAAATAAAATAAGCTGTACATTCTTCTAGATTAAATCCTTACATGTGTGTAATATGCATACATATTTATATTAAGTAAAATTTTTAAAAAGTGTCATACAAAGTGAATATCTCAAAAGCAATATGCAAGTATCAGGAAAAGTTAACTTCCTTGTGAAAATACAATTTTAAGACATAAAAGGTCTTCATTACAGCATAATGGAAACTTTGTGGAGCAAATAATGAGCAGGTTATAAAATAAAATAGTGATTAAATACATATTACTTTGAGAAAGCATGCCTATAACACATTTTTATTTTCTGCTACTTCAGAACAAGTTGACATAGCTTGGTATATCTGACTAGAGCTGGTCCAATTTTGCGTTCCATTTTTATTTAAAGCCTTCTAAGTAAAAAATAGCAATCTATTATAAGATACATACATATACAGTGAAGAAATAAATAATCATGAATTCCTTATATCAGTCAAAAGATTCATAATTTGATGAACTAAGTTTTTTTTCACATTTTTATTTTATAATGTAATAAGTTTCCCTGGATAATTAGCTTATTATGTAATACCTTAAAAATATTAGCATGGAGCCCAGAAACCACTCATAGAAAACTTTCAACCAACAATTTTTAAAATATAAAATTTGAACATTTGCTTTAGGAAAATTTAGAAATTTTTATAGCGATTTCAAATTCCATAAAATGCTATAAAATTTGTGGGTAATCTTGCATAACTCTGTATAACAATCTAGCCTTTTAAAGAGATGAAAAAGAGAAAACAAAAAATAATGTACCTGCTGCTTCTAGCAATGCTTCTAGTCGTGCCTGTGTCTCTGGATCCACAGTGCGTAAGTCTGCTCCTTCTGCAGTACTTGATAAGAATATCTCTGATGTTGTTTTAAGCACTGGGTTATCCAGATCTTCTTGGTCCAAAATAAATGATTCGACCTGTTTATGAATTAAAGATGCAATATCCATGAAACTGATCTTATTGTGACAATAACTGCATTTAAGGTAATATGACTTCTGATTTGGAATTTAAATATAACTAGAAAAATTACTGTAGAACTATGGGGCAATAGGAAGAGACTTTGAGGGAGCCTCCCAACCAGCTGCTTATCTTTAGATCTGACTAGAGGTATAACACAGACACATCAAATTCAAGTTTCCTAGAGAGAACTGTATCTTCTGTGTCGAACACAGAGCCTGAAAAGCAGCATTTTTTTTCAATGAAACAAGTATATAAACATAGCCCCCAAGATGATGTTTACGGGACTACATAGTAAAAAGACTAGATAGCATAGATAAGTCATTCAGGCACAGTTTTTCCTTGCTTCTAATTTATTCAATTCTAATTCTTAAAAAAAAAAAAAAAAAAAAAACAACAACATTTAATCCACTGTCAAATATCTGGAGTCCTATAGACAAGAAAGCTCCATGAGATTAGGAACCATACCTGTTTGTTCACTGCTCTATCCTCTGGGCCTAAAAATACCTTGCAAATAGTAGGTATTCAATACATATTCGCTGAAATGAATAAATGGTATAAACAAAATCAAATTGTGAAAATAAACACAGCCTTCTAATTTCAAATCAAGTTAATTCTAAATAAATTTTCTTAAATAAAATATGCACAACTCTTCTAGAAAGCAATATGGAAATGTGTGTCAAAATGCTTTAAACAGCTCATGCCCTGCCCCAGTAATTCCATTTTAAGGAATCCATCCTTAAAACAATTTACTGAAAGCCAAACAAAAGTATGCAAGGATGTTTACTACAGCATTAATTAAAATTCCAAAATTAAGAGGAAAAACTGTAATAGAGAATTTGATAAATACATTCTGTACATTCATATTTTATACACTGTTTTTAAAGCACCTTGAATGGCATGAGAAAGCATTCATAAAACTAAGTGAAAACCACCTGATGCAAAACAGTATGGTCTTTATTTTGCTAAAAGTATACGTGTACATGTAAGTAAACATGAACAAGGGCACTCATGTATATAGTCATGAGTACATAATTTATATAACTATATATGTTTATAATATATAAATATGTATACCGGGGAAGTTAACATTTTTTTGTAGATAGAAAAACAGCAATAGAAAAGTTAAGTACTTCTTCAAAGTCACACAGCTAATAAATGGCAAAGCTAAGTTTCAGACCCAGGCCATTAAGCTATAGAATCTGTGCTCTTAAACACTAGGCAACACTACTTCACAAATTTATAAACAAAGGACCACTGTATTTGGACTAGGTTATTTGGCATATTTAGCTAGTTGGTCATCAGTTTTCAAAATGAACACCAAATAAAGAGATCTTAATATAGTAAAGTTAAAATGATTTAGATGTAACTTATTATCTAGTATACCATAATTTTACAAAACAAATCTTTAACTTCAGTTCTAGTAACACTGAGCCATGTAGTATGTATTGTATGTACTTAGTACAATGCAACATAGCTTCTTTAATATGTAATTACAAAGGTGGCATTCTAGATCCATGCCTATAGATAAATGTAGACTATTAGCTGTCAAAAGATATTGAAAGGTAACTGTACAACAAAGAGCTTGTTGCAAGCCCATGACAGTAGATATTTGCAGATACATATACCTGCCAGCTGTGAGGATAGATAAAACCATCATTCCAAATCCTGGAATTTTTTACTGAAGATGGTGTTTAGATGTTAATATTTCTATTTTATAAAAAGCACTGGTCTGATGTGTATTATACATTATTATAGAGACAAATACAAATCATATGTATCATGTAATATTTTAAAAATCCAACTTAAGGATTTCTAACACTTTCCCATTTGTTCCTTCAATGTTTACTGAAGTCCTGTTTTATACGAATCACTATGAGAGCACTAAAATGTGGTAGAAGTCAGTCAAAGACTCCAACAACTATTACAGAAGATCAAAGAAAAATAAATGGTACAACTATATATATTAGCAGAAAGTCACTTTTAACCTCAGTAATCTAAGAAGACTGCACAAGTAGTATTTGAGCTAGGCATAGAATTTCAATAGATGGTCAGACATAGCAGTAGAGAGGTGGAAGGGAATAAAATTAAAAATAGGCTTGAAGATGCACTTGGAAAATGATGAATGGTCCACTCTCCAAAAATGTAAGACCCCCTTCATACATCGCTAGAGGGAATATCAACGTTGCCACCGCTGTGGGAAACAGTTTGACAGTTCTTCAAATATTAAACACAGAATTACCATACAATATAGCAATTCCACTTCTAGGCATATATATGAGGATTAAACATGCATATACATGTTCACATAGAAACTTGTACATAGAAGTTCATAGATGCATCATGCATAACTGGCAAAAAATGGAAATCTAAATGTCCATCAACTGGTAAATGGGTAAACAAAATGTGGTGTGTCCACACAGTGGAATATTATTCAGCCATAAAAAGTAGTGCTGACACATGCCAGAATAAAAAGTTATATGAAAGGTCCAGCATAGGCAAATCTATAGAGACAGAAAGGAGATTCGTAGTTGCCTGAAGAGTCAGGGAGGGAGGAATGTGCGTGACTGGTAACAGGTCTGAGGTTTCTTTCTGGAATGATAAAAATGTCTGGAATTAGATAGTGGTGAATGCTGCATAACCTTGTGAATGTACCAAAAACCACTGAATTGTACACTTGAAAATGTTAAATTTTACGGTATGTGAATTGTATTTCAATAAGGTACTTAGAGAACTATGGCTTAAGGCTAGAAAGAACAACAGGGGACAGACTAAGACCGTGTAAGAGGTAACAGACTGCTCGTTGCCTACCAGGTCACCACCAGTAGGACAGAGAGCACATTCCTAAGTACTTGGGAACAATCAAGTTCAGAAGAAAAACATGAAACAGGTATGTGCCCCCTTGCTTTCAAAGGGCTTGTAACCTCCTTGAAAGTTACAATTCATAAGACCACTCACTGAGTTTAATTCTCCAATGTCAGAGTGCCTACAAATCCATTTCAATCAGACCACAAGGTATAATGGAATAAATATTGCAACTAGAGATCAGGAGAATTAGGTTCAAGTGCTAGTTCCACCTGGCATATCACTCAATCTTTCTGACATTCCATTTCTTCCTCAATAAACAAAGACAATACCTGCCTTACCAACCTTACAGTGCTACTGAAAAAATGAAATAAGGTAAAAAAAAAAAACATTTGAAGATAATAAAACACTATAAAAGTGTAATTTTTAGAATACAATTCTGTGCAATCACAACTGTTGATCTGTCCCTCACCACGGTATTCATCTTTTATGCCTTTTCAAACTGAAAGAATGATACTCACTGAGAATCTAGTATAATGCTTTTTTAATCAACATTTGCTTGAATTTTCTTTTTTAATTTTATTTTTCTACTTTTATTGAGATATCAGACATTAACACTGTATAAATTTAAGGTATACAACATAATCATTTTATGTTATGTACATATTGCAAAATGATTACCAAAGTATGGTTAATGTCCATGACCTCACATAGTTACATTTTTTTCTTGTGATGATCATTTAATTTTCAAATGAGTTTTAGTCATTTTATATTTAAGTTCTGACCCACAAGATAAAAAAAAATTAAATATCCCCAACACTTGTGGGAAAAACCTTAAGTTTCCAGGATGTTACTGTCATATACGACAAAACACATACATGATTTAAATACATTTGTGTTAATCAGATGTGCCAAAAAGCACTCAATTCTATCACTTATTTTGTCCTTTTCCCTCTAAAAATTTTAAAACCTGATTCAATATGGAATCAATTTAAAAAAATATATACAGCTATGCCTATTACTTTGGGAACATTTGGGGATTGCTTTTGGCAGTTCGTAAATATCTTACTGATAAACCTGCTGAAACATACTCTTGCAATTCAGATGGCAATAGCATTACCTAAAAATATATTTGGCTGGCCAAAACAGAAACCATTTATAACTACATGAAAATATTAAATAAGATCAATTCTGTACATTTAATGAAGGCTTGGTGATACAGTACCAAAAAGTCTTTATAATGAGTAATTCCAAATGAATGACATATCTAATGAAATTAGTCTTGATTATGCAAAGGAATATAAAAAGGCTTCCCAGTTTCTTACATTTAGCTGAAGGATCACAGAAATTGTCCTTATTGCCTGATGATGCAGTTATATAGCTCATCTCTATCCAGCAACTTCATTCAGCAGCAGAAATAAAACATCTAACTACATTGGTACTGTTTTTGTTAATGGCAGAAAAGTTCATTTCAAGTCTTAAACACTGCAAATTTTTCTTCTACCTTTGACTAGGTAGAAAAATAAAACGTGGAGGAAATAGGACAAGATAGAATTTGGCCCATAAAAAACAAACAAGAAAAACCCTGTTTTTCTCTTATAGGCAATCTCTTCTAAAATGCTTAAGGCAAAAACTTTGTCTTCCTTCTCAAAAGTCTTTCTTTTTAATTCCCCCTCTAAAAAAATAAGTGTGGTTTTCACTTTAACTAGAATTTAAACAAAGGGGTAGAGGAAAACAGGAAAAAGCATTTTGTCCTATTTTTTTATATCCCACTTGACATTTCAGAAATGAACCACTGGATGGCAACAGTTACTAGGGAGATTAACCACAGAATCAGCTATTACCACCTTGAAAAAAATTCACCCTGGCCAAAATCTAGTTAGAAAAATCATTTATCAATCCAGTTATAATTTGTCCAAAACATGCTTCCACTAAAGAACCAATTTATATCGAGCGTAAGTAAGCAGTGCTATACTTAAAATTTTCAATAATATTGTTTTAAGTCATATAACAGTAAAAATCTCACCTCTATATTTGTCAATAACCAATTGTTACCTTCTCTAGGACGATATTTTTGTAATAGCAATTGCTAGTTAAAAGAGAAAAGAACTTAGTAAAAATGAACACTCTATCATAAAACATGCACATTATATTACATACTTGTTTATATATTCTCTAGTCATGTGGTTGTATTATGCAACGAGCAAGATACAGAATACCACCAAGCTCTCAAACATAAATAGAAAATACATTATTTTAGATAGAATGACTTTGAAAAGAAAAATGGATTATGAAAATTTTATTTTTAACATGCTGTTCTGTATTTTATGTTAGGGACTAAAATATTAGTAGACACAAATTTTGTTTCTGCTAATTTTAAAAATAACTGTCACTCTCATGAATTCCACCCGGAGCTATGAAAATGTTTAAGGGAAGGCTAAATCTTTATTTTACATTACCTCTCCTCACAAACTTTCAAAAATGAAGCTCCCTTAAGAAATTCAGATTTGATAAAAATATGCTAAATGAAACATTTTAAACTTTTAAAATACATTTTTAGAAATGTACTTGCTATTTCTCCTCTTCTCTCTTATGCAATCTATAGGATAGATCAACATGTCTTGCCTTTCCCCACCTAAATTAAGCCCTCTACTTTTAAGTCAGCATCATCATTTACACCAATTTTAGAATGCAGATGGCTTACTATTGATTTCTAGTTGGAGCAGCCAAAAAGGACGGGTCAGTGGTCAGTGTTCCAAGACATAGTTATTGAAGGACACAGTAATTCCTATTTACTAAAAAACTTAGTACTCCAGAAGTTTCAACAGTAGCATCCAACACAAACATGCTCCAAGAACCACTCAAAGGGAGAAAGTAACACAGCTGCAATTCAGGACCAAATACTGATAAATTTAGGAATGAGTTTTGCTGATACAGTAAGGCCCAATATAATCAGCAACATCCTGAAACACTGGAATAAAAAGGCTGTATTCCTTAACATAAAAACTTCTCAAATTTCTTTCCAATTTCAGACCTACAATCCTCTTTTCACAAAGCATAAATGGTATTTTGTGATTTCTTTAGCCTCATACAGTGCAACAGAGAATCATTATGCTTTTCCTAATTCTAAGTTAAGTCTGGAGAAAATTAACACCACTTTGCTCAAGTAAAAAACTTCATTTCTAAACTATACTTTTAACATAAAATCTATTATCTTTGAAGTCTCTAAAGATGGGAGAGAGGAAGGTCTTTTAAAAAATAACTACCACTAAGTACTTAAAAAATATGTCACCATTAATAAAATGCATCATATGTGTAAGCATGTTCCATATATTACTCCATTCAATCATCTTAGCTATTCAATGAAGTCAATTAACTGACCTTCACTTTAAGTAACAAATTCAGAAAACGTTAAGTGGCTTGCCCAAGATCACATAACTTTGCAAGGATCTGAAGCTATATATTTAAGACTCCAAAGCTCACGCCTTTTCTTTCACCACACAAAACTGTTTTAAGTGAATCTCCTAAACAATGGAGCATAACTAAAACAAATACAAGGCAATGAAGTAAGCAGAGAATCTACAGGTATCTCAATGTCACAGTTTAATAGTAATAGCGATGCCAGAAAATTTTCATTAAATTAAATGAAATGTAATAAATTATCAAGCCCACTAACTCCGCTCTGCCCAAAGTTCTTACACAGATGAATCATGTTTTCATTTAGTAATTTCTGGCAGCTACATCTACATTATTTCTAACCAGCCCACATATAACAAAATTTATGCCACAATAAGTTTCTAAAAAAAGAAGACTGCTTACATATTCATTAGAAAAGCCACAGGAATGAGGTATCTGGCAATTAAGGACAAGAAAATCTTACTGTTGGAGGAAGAAATGTTACTCTATATTTTTCCTATCATAATAAAAGGGTAAGGTTGAAGTTAGAAAGAAGTCCTGTCTTCTGCTCATTATCCTAAATGGAAAATAAACATTGAACACTCCAAAGGAATACTCAATTTTAATAAGTTAGAGGAGCTCAAACACCCATAAACGTCCAATTAATACCAGTAAGGGGAGGACAGCATAATGACTAAGAGCAAGTGCTCACAGATTACCAACCCACACAGCTCACAGTGTGATTTTAGCTAACTTGTTTTACCTCTCTGAGCCTCATTTTCCTCAGCTATAAAGTAAGAAGAGCAGTAACTTTATCACAGAGTTATTGGTGATTAAGCAATGCGATGTATCTAAACTTGCACAATAGTGTTTAACACATGGTAACTGCTTAACAAATATTATTATTACTGTTAATATTACCATGAATACTATAATTAAGGTCAGTTTGCCTTAGGACCTTCTCTTCCTATCCTCTTACTCTCTACTCCACAAAAATAATATAGAATCCATCATATTTGTCTTAGACTAACAAGTAACCTGAGCATATTACGCACTGCACATATATTCATTCAACATTTATTAAGCATCTACTATGTGCCAGACATTCTAGTACATACTGGAAACACAAAAATAAATAAGACATGATTCCTGCTCGTTAAGACAGACAAATAAATGCAGTAACATATTACAGACACTATAACAGTTATATACGTAACATAGGAACACAGAGGAAGGAATGGTCAATTCCAAGCGGGGTAGGAATGAAGGAAATCGGTTAGAGATGAATCTGAAACAAGAAGGCACACAACAGGACGGGGACGAGGGACAACAACGGTGGCAGCAGTGTATAGTAGTAGTAGTACAAACACCAGCTTTACAGTCCAAGACACCTGGATTCAAATCCTGGCTCCGTCATTCCTAGATGCACAATTTCGCTTGTTTCCTAATGTCTCTAAGCTTCAGTTGCCTTGCCAGTATATTGGGGATAATATCACTTTTTCATATGGTAGTTATAAAATTTATTTGAGAATATATAAGCATTTAGCCCAGTGAACAATAAGCACTCAGCATTTAGTAATTACTATTATGAGTCTAGAAACCAAAGTAGTAGAAATAAATACACCAGGGCATATAATAGCTTGACAGGTTCAAAGAACTACAAGTGGAATATAAAAAGCAAACAAAGTAGGGTATAGCAAGGGTAGGGTTGGGAAAATAGATAGGAACAAAATCCTAAATAACCTTGTATGCCATACTAAGGAATTTGGATTTACCCTTTATCTAAGGAATGGGAAGGCTTTTTGCCAAAGGCGTGACAGGATTGAACTGGCACTAGAGAATTTACTCTGATAGCATGATAAAGGAAGAATTAGAGACGTTTAATCTGGGAGGTAGGTAGAGCCAAGGATTACTGTAATAAGTCCAGGTGAAAGATGATGGTTTGATTTACAGCAGGAGCAGTGAGGATACAGCAAAAGGGACACATAAATAAGGTGTTAAGAACAAACCTACAGCACTTAGTGCCTGCTTAGATGTGTGTGGTGAGAAGAAACGGCTGATGTGAGCGCTGAGGTTTCTGAAGACAGTGACTAGCTTTAGGGCAATATAATTTACAAAGGTCGGGGAAAAAAAGATACGGGTGGAGGGGGAAACGATAAGTTCAGTCTCAGAACTGGTGAGCCTGAGACGTTTATGGAATATGTATACATTAGGCAGTTGGAAGGCCTGTCAGCAGACCCCTAAAAGAAGTGAGACAGGGAAGCGATATGGATATCTAAGAGAAGATTGCTGAGAGTGAACGGCAAATGCCAAAGGTCCTGAACCCAGACGTGCTTGGAGAATTTATAGAACGTAATGAAGCAGCTGTGGCTTTGCTCAAATATGAGCACAAGACGATCTTATGCTGATGGACTTTGTAGTCTTTCATGTTGTAAAATCACAGCCCCTTTAAACCTTCCACTTAAACCCCATCAAACTACTGAAGCCACCCAAACATCAAATTTTACAGCGATCATCCAATTAACACAGGTCAATGATCCATACTTAGTTTAGGATCCTGAACCATACGAGACCATGAGAAAATTAAATGAGGTGATGCAGTTAAAGTGTATAACGCCTAGAGCAAATACTCGAATATAATTTGTTTATATCTGAAAGGAGTTTAGAAAGGGCAAATGTAATTTGAATAAATAATTTACTTTGTTTTCACATCCTCTGAAATGTTTAGTTCCTGAAGAGACTGATGTCTTTAATGAACAGGGACCTCATTTTTTCATCTTTGTAACTCCAAAGTCTAGCACAAAGCTTAACAAATAGCAGGTTTTAGATGTATTATTGTGTAATAAATAAATCTACTCTACAATACCAATCAGAATTCTCAAACAGACTGCCAATGAATCTAACTCTGAAAGACATAATTTTATTATGCAAGATGTGGGTTCATGAAGAAAAGGCCTTATCCCAAACTAAACTCTAATTTTCTTCTGTAGAGAATGAGTGAATAATAATTGTAACAGATCAGCAACAAGGAGATTATACACAATAGTCCTGTATGACAATACTATTTGATACTATATTATCATATTATTCTAAATTTTGTTGGGGGGTAGTTATAGGCCAAATCCATGTACCTGATTTAAGTAGTCTTAAATAATAATCTCTTCAAATTAAAATAAACTTTCCTTTGTTAACCTCTCAGTCAAGTGCTAAGTAAAACAGATACTAAAATACTGTGCAGACCCTTACTGTTCATAGAATTAAAATAACCAGTAATTTAACATAATTGGAGCCATCTGAGCAGTGACATCCAAGATTTGTTTTTGCAGTTTAACCACACAGGTGATAACACTAGCTTGGGTGTCAAGTAAATTATATCCTACTTAAATATCGAATTCACACCTCTTAAGCAGTTATTAGAAGATACCAGATGCAAAAACTCTAATTGCTATGTTTTATGTTATTCCACTTATCCATTTGTTTATTATCCTCGAAAAACTAATTATGTCCATATTCTTCTTACAGACCATTTTCCACATCAGACCCACTCAAACTGTAACTACTCAAACCAACCACCTCCTCCCACTTCAGTTTGTCTCCTCTCATTTCTCCAGACTTTGTTAGGGAAAAGATGGAGAGGGAGGGGGAGGGAGGGAGGGAGAGAGAGAGAGAGAGAGAGAGAGACAGAGACAGACAGACAGACAGACAGACAGACACACACACACACACACACACACACACACGATACAATGACAACTTGCTCTTCTGGTAGCATAGCAACCACAATTTAAATCACATGAGTAGTTCCCGCCCTCCCATACACCTTCAAAATATACAAGAGTAACAGAAACTTCAAGAGCTGGAACATTACGAGGAATGGGGAGAGGATCATTTGTGTGTGACCACACAAAAGTCCTTCAGCATATTAAATACCCCCCATTAAACCTCTCTTGAAGACCAAATCAAGAGAACGAGAACAATCCAATAACCCAGAACATCAAAACAGCTTTGAAAAAGAACAAAGCTGGAAGATATACACTTTCCAATTTCAAAACTTACTAAGAAAGTTATAGTATCAAAACAGTATGAAACTGGCATAAGAAGACATGTAAATTAATAGAATAGAATAGAAATAAACCCTCGCATTTACAGTCAATTTAAGAGTGCCAGGACAATTCAATGAAGAAAAAAAAAATCTTTTCTCCCTGGCCAGTGAAATGTTGCCAGTTTCATTCCCAATCAAAGCACATTCCGGGGTTGCAGGTTGGGTCCCTGGTCAGTGGGGGTGCATAGGAAGGGCAACCATTGATGATTCCCCCTCATATTGATGTTTCTCTCTCTCCTTCTCTCCCCTTCCCCTCTCTCTGAAATAAATAAATAAAATCTTCTTAAAAAACACTCTTCACAACAAATGGGATTGGGAACAACTGGATATCCACATTCAAAAGAATAAAGTTAAACCTCTACCTCACATCTTATATAAAAATTAACCCAAAATGGATCAAAGACCTAAGTGTAAAAGCTAAAACTATAAAATTCTTAGAAGAAAACAGGCATAAATATTTGATTTTGGATTATACAAGTTTCTTAGACATGATATCAAAGCATATGCAACAACAACAACAAAGATAAATATAAAAATAGGGTTTTACCAAAATTTAAAAGGGTTAATAACACAATCAAGGAAGTGAAAAGAGCCCTGGCTGGTGTAGCTCAGTGGACTGAGCATGGGCCTGTGAACCAAAGGATCGTCGGTTCAATTCCCAGTCAGGACACATGCCTGGGTTGCAGGCCAGGTCCCCAGTAGGGGGCGCGCAAGAGGCAACCACACAGTGATGTTTGTCTCCCTTTCTCTTTCCCTTTCCCCCCCTAAAAAGAAATTTTAAAAATCTTAAAAAAGAAAGTGAAAAGACAACCTATAGAATAGGAAAAAATATTTTACAAATCACGCATCTAAGGGACTAGTATCCAGAATAGATACCTTTTTTCCAAAAACAAACAAACAAACAAAAAAAAAACCACACAAAAAAACAAACAAAAAAACCCAATTCAACAACTGAAAGACAAATAACCCAATAATGGGAAAAATATTTGAATAAACATTTCGCCAAAGATATACAAATGGCCAACAGACACATGAGAAGATGCTCAACATTACTAGTCAATAAGGAAATGCAAATCAAAACCACAATGAGATATCACACCATATCCACCAGGATGGCTATGGTTAAAAAAAAAAAACAGGTTAACAAGAATGTAGAGAAATTGGGACACTCACACATTGCTGGTGGAATATAAAATGTTGCAGTGCTGTAGAAAACGCCTCGGTAGTTTCTCAGAAAGTTAAACATAGAGTTATCATAGTACCAAGCAATTCCAGGCCTAGGTGTGTGTGTGTACACACACATACACAGCGAAATGAAAAGATATGTTTGTGCAAAACCTGTACACAAATATTCATGGCATCATTATTCATAATAGCCAAAGTGTGGAAATAACCTAAATGTTATCAAACAAAAATCAATCAACAAAATGTGGTATATTCACAAAATGGAATATTATTCCAATGATACAACACGTAGAAACCTTGAAAACAACATGCTAAGTGAAAGAAACAAGGCATAAGACTACGTATTTCCATACTGTATGATTCCTTTTATATAAAAATGCCCAGAGAAGGCAAATCCAGAGAGAAAGTAGGTAAGTGATTACCAGGGGCTACATGGAGAGGGGAATGGGAAATGACTGCGAACAGGTACGAGGTTTTGTTTGGGGGTGATAAAAATGTTTTAAAATAGACAGTGGAGCCCTGACTGGTGTGGCTCAGTTTGTTGGGTGTCACATGATAGAGCAAAAGGCTGCTGATTCAATTCCCGGTGGGGGTACATGGCTGGGTTGTAGGTATGGTCCCCAGTCACAGTGTGTGAGAGAGGCAGCCCATCAATGTTTCTCTCTCACATTAATGTTTCTCTCCCTCTTTCTCCTTCTCTCCCTCTATAAATAAATAAATAAATGTGATGGTTGCTCAAATTTGTGAATCTATTAAAAGCCACTGAATTGTACACTTTCAAGAGTGAGGTATATTTCAATTTTTAAAACTTTGGGAATTTGAATTTGAAAAATACTTCAGAAATGTGTTAAATTTCTTATTTTGATAAATATACTGTAATTATGTAAGAAAATGTTTTTGTTGTTAGCGATGTAAATTGAAGGATTTAAGGGTAAAAAGGCATGATGTATGCAACCTACTGTCAAATGGTTCCAAAAATAAATTATTTTTTGTTTATGGAGAGAAAGAAAATGGGTCAAAATGAAAATAATTGCCAAATCTAGGTAAAGGTGTATGGAAGGAGTTCCTTGTACTATTCTTGCAACTTTCCCGTAAGTTTGAAATTGTATCAAAATAAAAAGTAACAAAAAAGAGAATGTATCCAATATAATTGGACTATTGCCTCTTTTGGGATATGTTCTTCGATGATAGTTTGTTTCACATTACTAAATTTAGTAACTGTATAATTTTTTAAAAATCCTCAACCAAGGATATCCCGCTACTGATTTTTTAGAGAGAAAGGAAGGGAGAGGAAGGGATAAAAGGAGAGAGACAGGGACAAGGACTGGGAGAGAAACATGGATATGAGAGAGAAACACTGATGAGCTGCCTCCCACATACTCCCCGCAGGCTCCCCGAATGGGGATCAAATCTGCAACCTAGGCATGTGCCCTGAACAGGAATTGAACCCACAACTCTCTAGTGCATGGGACGACTCTCCAACCAACTGAGCCACCTGGTCAGGGCAACAATTATACAAGTTTTAAAAGACAAAAATAAAATATAGAGATTTAGCAGCAAATAAGGAGACATGGACAGGAAAAAATCAACTAGAAACAATAAGAGCTGGAAGTCCTTTAAAAGTATACCACTCAAAAGTATCAATTGACATGGCCGAACTTTACCTTCTGACTAAGATGTCATAAAATGCCTATGTGAAAACTCTTTAAATTCTACATCACTAAAGAAAATCCTGTAAGTTCATTTATCAAGGTTTAATACCATATTGAGATGACTTTTCCAAAACTTATCTCTAATCATATAAAGGATAAAGAATATTCTTCCTAGCATTTAATCAATATATGAAGCATCATAATCAATCACAAATAGTCAATATGAGGACAAATCAACAAAAAAAAAATAAGGGTTATACTACAGAAACATCTACTCAGAGCATAGTATTCCATGTTAAATGGGTTCAATGCCTTCAAGCGAGACATCAGGAAGTGCTCAACCTCTCCCAGTTACAGGTGCTTTTTAATGTTTTGTCATTTTCATTTGTTAATATCTATTGTGATGAAATAATTATATAAGATTTGTATTAAAACTTGTTCTTACTCATAGCAATTTACAGATTCAAAGCAATCCCTGATTATCAAAAGCCCAACAGCATTTTTTTGCAGAAAGAGAACCAACCATCCTAAAATTTATGTGGAATGTCATGGGACCCTGAACAACTAAAACAATCTTGAAAAAAAAAAGAGAACAAAGTTGGAGGACTAACACCTTCTGATTTCAAAACTTACTACAAAAGCTACAGTAATCAAAACAGCATGGTACTGGCATAAAGAAAGACATATAGACCGATGAAAGAGAACAGAGAGTGCAGAAATAAACCCTCCCATACATAGTCAATCGATTTTCAACAAGGATGCCAAGAGCATTCAATGGCAGAAAAGATAGTCTTTTCAACAAATGGTGTTGGAAAAACTAAATATCCATGCACAAGAATAAAATTGGACTCTCACCTTATACCATACACAAAAATTAGCTCAAAATGGATCAAAGAGCTAAATAGGAGCTAAAACTATAAAATTCTTAGAAGAAAACACTGGGGAAAAATCTTCATTGGATTTGGCAATGACTTCATGGATATGACACCAAAAGTACAAACAATAAAAGAAAAAGAATAGGCAAATTGGACTTGATCAAAATTAAAAACTTAAGCATGGAAGGACACTTTCAAGAATGAAAAGGCAACTCATGGAATGGGAGAAAATATGTACAAATTATATATCTGATAAGGGATTAATAACCAAAATATATAAAGAACTCCTATAATTAAAGAGTGAAAACACAACCCAATTAAAAATAGGCAAAGAATTTGAATAGACATTTCTCCAAAGAAGATTTACAATGGCCAATAAGCACATGAAAAGATGCTCAGTATCACTAATCACTAGGGAAATTCCAATCCAAACCCCAATGAGATAACATTTCATACGCATTAGGATGACTACTGTTTAAAAAACAAAACAGAAAAATAACAACTATTGGCTCGATTGTGGAGACCCTTGTGGATTGTTGGTGGGAAAGTATAGCCGCTATAAAAAACAGTATGGTGATTCCTCAAAAAATAAAAAATAGCATTACCATATGACCCAGCAATCCCACTTCTGGATATATACCCAAGGAACTGAAAGCAGGGCTCAAACAGATTATTTGTACACCCATGTTCAGAGTAGCATATTCACATTAGTCAAAAGGCAGAAGCGATCCAGTTATCCATGAATGGATAAATGGATAGACAACATATATATACATGAAGGGGAATAGTATTCAGCCTCTAAAAGGAATGAAATTCTGACACATGCTCCAAGTATGAACCTTGAAGACACTATACTAAGTGAAATAAGCCAGTCACAAAAATAGAAATACTGTATTATTTCACTCATTTTTTGATGTACCTAGAGTAGTCAAATTCATAGAGAAAACAAAGTAGGAATTGTGGTTGCCAGGGGCTGGGGAAGGGAAGCTGGGGCATTCCTGTTTAATGAGTGCAAAGTTTCCACTTGGGAAGATGAGAAAGTTCTGGAGATGTCTGGCAGTGATGGTTACACAACAATGTCAATGTACTTAATGCCACTGAACTGTACACTTTCAAATGGTAAATTATACCTAACACAACTTACAAAAATTAAAAAATGGTTAAAATGGTCATTTTTATGATATACAAACACTTGTTTTCAATCTGTCCTCGTTATAAACTGTTAAACACATCAAACTTACCTTGGCAACTTAATAAACTGTTCTCATGCTCAATTCTTTAGTTCTGAGAGCTAATCCCTGGCGTACACTTGGCCCTTTCTCTTTTCACACTAATGCAGGTGAATCAAACCACTTACAGACAGTGGGATATCTACTTTTTAAAAAAAACACCCTTTCTACTACTGAGAACACCATCCTTTAAGGAAAAAACAAAGACCTAAAGTGTGTAGTGGAGAAAGAACAAATTGTGCTCTTTCACAGAACAGTTGCTCAATTTCAGCCTAGCAAATAAAAAGAGTTAATACAACTTTACTTTCTTCTTGGTTTAGGTAAAGTTGGCCAGAAGAAAGGTAAATGAGTTGATCATCATAAGGGAAATGATCTTCAGTCATAGGAACCACACACTGTCAGTAACTACCAATAGGATAGCTTCGGGTTTTAATTTTTACAAATTAGAGTGTAACAAAATAACAAAACAAGTGTTTCCCATATTGGCAAAGTTGCAAATGTTGGTGCAAAGTTGGGTCTATACCTTTCTCTATCAGTGGTTTGAATATTTCTAATTCTTTAAAAATGAATAATGACAAGGCCTGAACTTTTCAAGTTAAGTTCAATTACCAAATGACCTTAGAATAGTGCTCCTTCTGTACTCAATGGTACGCCTTTGATTTCTTTCTTAATATATTGATCTACACGGTAGTCATTCATTTCATTAAATATAAAATTTTTCCAATGATGTCAACTATGGATTATATGCTAGTTTAAAATAGGCATTTCTTAAGCAACTAATTAATTCACTGGTACAATGCATCAGAAGAGAAACAGTAAGCAGGACAATCTAGCAAGTAGGATAACTAGAATGGGAGCTGGATGACCTATTTTTACCGCAAATTAGTTGTGTGATCCTGGGTAAGTCACTTAACTCAATGGTTCCCAAACTTCTGAGGCTTTTCCCAGGGTTTTGACATGAAGTTTCCAATTTGATATTTTGTCAAATAGGGGTATTTTAAATAATCATTTTGTAAGAGTAGGAAGGGTATTATCTCAGAAAACAAGTAAAAAAAATAGCTTTATGAGAAAGTCACTACACTGTCCTTACTTTTTCATGGATTTCTGAAAGAGAGAGAGAGAGAGAGGCATAGATGTGTTGTTCCGTTTATTTATGCATTCACTAGTTGATTCTTTTATGTGCCCGGGTAGGGATCAAACCTGCAACCATGGCAATCAGGAAGGCACTCTAATCAAATGAGCACCCAGCCAGGGCCTTCTTACTTTTGTCAATTTATTTTAGATCTATGAAAACTTCAACAGGGACTAAGCAAGCATGTATTAAAGAAAAAGCATTCCGTAACCAAAAACTTTGCCTATTTTTAATTCGAGGAAGCGAAGTAGTAGCATGGACTCTGGATTCTGTACTGAATTCAAATCCTAGTTTTACCACTTATAAGCTGTGTAACATTTTAACCACTTTTTTGGTTTGTTCTTTGGCTTCATCATTTCTCTGAGTCTACATTTAATTCTCTATAAAAATGTAGATAATATACCTACCTCAAATGGATGTTGAAACGATTAAATAAAATAATGAAAGTATCTAGTACGGTACAGGCATATAATAAGCATTCAATAAATGGTAGCAGTTACCTAAAAATGAGATGAGATAGCATTATCACCAGGATTCTATGACTTTATAGACAAGCAACAGGAAAGGAAAATTATAAATTAGAAGGTCCAAGAAGATAGATATATTGAAATTGTTCACTCGCAGTGGGTTAAAAAAAAGAATTGATTTTATTCTTACAACTTTGGTCCTATAGGAAGGTAAATTTGCGCCCCCCCCTCCCGCCCAAAATTGGTAGACTCATTTCTTTTCTTTATACTTGCCAACTCAAAACTAATGCTTTTAAAAAACTGCTTTGCTTTCTTTAAAGCAACATATTTTATTTATCTTATCTTCATCACTGAATCAGAAGGCTAGAATGGACTTTCAGAGGGCATCTAGTACATCATCACTCTACTATCAGATAGGCTCAGAAAGGAATGTCCTTAAACTCCTCCCCAATGCTTCATTCTTAACATGCTTTATCACTTTGTATAGATAGAAAGTCTAAATCCTTCTCTAATTTACCATTTAAAAATCTCATATGAATAGTACATCTTTTGTGTAACAGTGGGGAAAATAAAAATGCATATCTGTATTTCCATAAAGAAAATCTGAAAGAATATACAAGACATTAAAGTGTAGAAGGCAGGATACTTGGGAGGAGGCGGTGACCTCTAGATTTTTAACTGTATTTGTCTTTATTTTACTTTGACTTATAAACTATATGAAGTTAACCACTTATTGAAAAGTACTAAATAATAACCAAAAGGAAACCCGTACATACTTCAAGTTTCACAGTCAGGTTTTCCTCTGTCCATACCAATCAACTGTTTTGACCCA
The DNA here is from genome assembly GCA_004026765.1 of Micronycteris hirsuta. Lineage (NCBI taxonomy): Eukaryota > Metazoa > Chordata > Mammalia > Chiroptera > Phyllostomidae > Micronycteris > Micronycteris hirsuta. The sequence goes on along the minus strand of PVJI01001776.1, from coordinate 119,583 downwards.
CCATTCACGTATCCTACTCATCAACACGCATCATTTTATATGTAACGTCTTCAGGCTTTCCAGAATAAAACTTGTGCATGGTTGATACTCATGCTACACAACAAATCATTACAGTTAATAAAATGCAACTTCTCCTTCAGTAAACATCTCCAATGTCTCCAAAATTTGCTCACCAGAACACAAAGTTCCATTTCCTATTTATCATTTCTGATGCTAATTTATGAAATAAAAACCCTTTCTACTTTAAGCAAAGTCCCCATAAAATTTTTTTTTAATTCACTTTCCTGGACAATGAATGGGTTTTTTAAAAATAATACAGTACTTTAAGTGAAAGTTCCCCCAAATGATAAATTTACCATAGAAAATTTACAGCATTAAAACTTTCAGTACCCTCTTTTAATTTTTTTGTTCTGGTTATAAGCTTAAGCCCTGAGATGCTATTAAAAGCAGTGACTCACCTTGTTTACCTGAAGTTTGAATACAGAGTATTCACGACAAAACTGCCACCTCTGACAGTAAGAGTGGCCTTCAGACCAGTGGCGATTTTGCCCCCAGTAGACATTCTTGACTGTCACAACCTAGTGAGTTTTCCTGGCATCTACTGGGTAAAGGCTAGGGAAGCCGCTAATGCACAGGAAAGGCCCTTATAACAGAGAATTATCTGGCCCCAAATGCTAGTATGTTGCTGTTGAGAAACCTTGCTCTAGATTATAGGATCATAAATATCCCTAAAGGAAATGACCTGTCTCCTCCCCTACTATAGAAAATCAGAACGGAACTTCTGTATGGGCCTGTGTCTTCAACTCTAAAAGTAATTCTCAGAAAAAAAAACAAAAATCTACTAATCTTTTTTTATAATTTGCTATAAATTGTTATATACAATGTCTATGTGCACTTGCCTCAAGAAAAAAAAACTCTCATGATATAAAGCTATGCTTTTTAAATAGATACCTGTCTTTTTATGCCATGAGACTATATTATTTTTATAATTTTAAAAGAAGAATTTCATATCTATACACACATAGTGTATGCATACATTCTTATGACAGAAAAACTGAGTCATAAACTTCACCAAAGTCCTTTCTTTAGGAATTTTACTTTTCTTTTAACTTGCTACAAAGACTTCAAATCTAAATAAAAACTTGCTTTTAAAAAATTTTCAACCTGATCTCTATTCTGAACAATGAGCACGTTTCAATAGAATCCATGCAAGTTAGCTATTAAAGGCCTTTGACAGCTGAGGAACATTCTCATTATGTGTGATGAAATACACAACACACATTTACCCAATATTTAAAACAATAAGAACCAAATAGCCCAAATGGCGGGATTCCCTAAAATACCACAATTCTAATTTAAAAATTTTCAAAATGACCCAAGCATTTTCCTCAAAGTTCTTTTGACTTAGCCAGCAAGGAAAAGCAACTTGTTTTTTTCTCAGCTATAGGCTCTGACAATGACACAAAAAGAGGCCCGCAGAGTACCATGTGTTTGTCCACCAAATACATGACTCCAACTATTTCTAGAGCAAATACACTAGGCCTCTAAGTTTCTTACCCATTTCTCACCTCGACCAATGGGGGAATAAAACAAACTTCATTCTCAAACTACAAACAGCTCATTATCTTTCTGAATGTCTAGATCTAAATACTTCATTCTAAAACATTTATGAAAGATTAAAATAAAGATTTTAGTATTATCATCAAATGCCAGCTTGCTGAGTGTTTTTTGAAGATTATTATTTATGGTCTTCACACTGAAATTCAAAGGCAATAATATGGGAGAAGACAGCTCATCTTGTCAGGCAGAAAAAAAGCAAGAAATCTGCTTGGCTAAAATAGGTCATTTCACTCACAAAGGCATAGACTATCTCCTACCACATGTACTATACAGCAAACACCAGACACTCCAGGAATTTCTTTTCTGTATGATATGGGAGCAACAAAACGTAACAAAATTTCCTTTCTCCACAGGTTAAGAAAGAAGATATATATATACTGGGCATCGTCTTAGACCAGTCTCCACTTCAAAATCTCCACTTCAAAAATCTCCACTTAATACTTAAGTCCTTTTTAGGCACAGAAGACTTAACAGGAGACTTAGGTAAGGGGTTCTTTTACGATGAGCCTAAATAATTTCTCTGATAAAAATCAAAACAAGACAAAAGATGTGGATTCTGCTCATAGCTTTAACCACATGGTATGCAGACTGCCAATGAAATTCTGTGTGTGTATGTGTACAAACCTCACCAAAATGGTAGAAATGGGTACTTTAAAATCTCACTTCCCAGATATAACACATGAGCTCAAAGAGTTAAGAGATTTATGACTTTGGAGACTCATTAGCACTCTACCTCTGAAGAAATTTAAGGATACCACTTATTATGTAAAAGCAAATGAGTGATCTTTTATGGCACCTATGATAATTATGTAAAAATAGTCCAGAAAATCAAGTACCTCATCTTTCTATCACTCTTAGACCAAAGCAAACCTTTTCGGTCTCTCTTACAAGTCTCAAAGAAAAGTAAACTCTAGAGTCTGAAAATGGTTATTTTATAGGTAAAAGTGTTCTAGGCTCATCTCTCATCAATTTTCATCAACGACACAGACATTCAAGGGACTAGTCCTCTTAAAACCCACAGTTTTTTCCAAAGCAAAATGTTGGGGTCAGAATGTACGAAGGTTTTAAACCTGAAGGACTCCCTGTTCAGAACCTAGAGAGTAAAACAGTGCACTAACTAAATTCTGCAAGCCACAAATAGTTTCTCCTGTTCCCCTCAAATACAACAACCAGGAGAGTTGCACACACAGAGAAATCCTTGTACTTTAACACCAAGATCAGAGGTTAAAATAATTAGTCATAAGGGATGAACCAGGCAGCTTAGAACCCAAATACAATACCCTGAGCACTTGGAACAATAATCATCACAGTACAGTACCATATCCAAGCCATAGTCAAGAGGATAAAAGTACATATAGAAAATATATTTTACCCGAGAGCCCAAAAGATGATGCCGACTATCCTAGGTTGCTCAGACCTAAAAAGGCCCAGGATACACAAAAAGAGTTAAAAGAAGGGACTGATTAACTAATTCCCCTCGTTTCAAAATATGTCCACAGGGTGCCTCGCCTTCTCCAAGCCTAAAAATCTCCACAGTTCAGCTATCCAACTACTCTGTAGTTGGACGGGAACTTCCTTTTCCTAACTTCACAAAAGGTCCCAGGTGCAAGACTCACGTGATTTTTCAGGGTAAGGGCAGGGAGCTCCTTAACACTCACCTGTCTTCAACTAAAGACGGGAATTAAGAACCCGACTTAAATACACAGGTAAGGCATAAGGCAAATAAATGTCCAAGCACTCGACTTGGGGGAGAGGCATATAATTGAAATGCTCTTTTAGCTAGCTAGTTCTGACTCCCTGTCTCTCTGACTCAGTCTCTCTCTCCTACTCTCTGTCTCGCTCTCTCAGTACCAAGGGCAGGGACTCTGGCAAGACCCCGCCCCCCCATCTCCAAAGCGGGGTGGGCGGGAGGTAGCCTGGAGAGTCCTTGTTCCCGCGCGAAGCTTAGAGACCATTGCGGATCTACGGAAGGTGACGGGAACCGGTCCGGCTGGAGCCGCAGGCTGAAGAGTAAGCTGAGGGAGCACTAGGCCCGCACCGTGCCACTGCCGCCCTGGAGCCGATCGCTGTCAAAGAACGACTCCGCCGGGGCAACGGGAGGGTGCTCCCGCCCTGCACCGGCCCACAGAGCTCTCATGCTCCATGCTGTATGGAAGGTGGGGGTCCTGGAGCCGTACCTCGGACACTTCGTCCTCGTCGCTGCCAGAGGCACCACCTCCACCCCCGGTCCTCAGCACAGCAGCCGCCAACTTGAAATCCAGCGCCGCGTCCCCTCCGCCCGCACCGCTGCCGCCGCCACCGACTCCCGGCGCAGGCCCAGCCTCTCCAAAGAGTCTCACGGTGCGGATCCCCAGCCCGACCCCTCCCGGCGGAGGCGGCTCCGAGGCCCCCGCTGGGGCGGATCGCGGAGCCACCGAGTCCAAGTCCTCCTCAAAGGAGGTGCCCCCGCCTCCGCCGTCGGTCAGCATGATTCGCACGCGGAGCCGGAGGCACTGCAGAGCCACTCGCGGCCACCGCCGCCGCTGATCCCGGGAACGAGAAGAGCAGCAGGAGGAAGAAGCGTCTCCTTTCCCCCGTCCCAGCAGCGCCACTAACTTCTCACTGCCTAACCTGCTGCCTCCCGCCCCCCACACTCGCCACTGGCTATAGCTCCAAAGCGGGTGCGCATCATTGGCCAAGACGACCCGTCGCTCAGGCTCTTCGTCACGCGCCGCTCGCTGGCTCTGGGCCTCCAAGCTGCGTTGACCCGCGCAGGCCTAGGCGGTTGCGAACACCCGCCCCCTATTACCCGCGCTGACTTCCGGTCTTTTTCTACCTCTATTGGTCAAGTTCTCTGACTATCGCGTCACGACCTTAAAGTGGATTAGTTGGCCTTGTGGTCAGTCAAAGTGACCCCTGACAGTGGGAGATTTCATTGGCGTCTTTAGGTGTCGGTCATTTGTCACAAGACGTCGCGTGGTACAATTGGTCACTAAAAGGACCATTCATCCCGCCTCCGTCCGAGGTGACGGGAAAGGGTTGGGGAATTTCCACTTCTGATAAAATTATGGCTGAGGTGACGACCCGCAAGAATAGGTGAGCTTTGGAGTAGAAGTCACCATGCGCTCGGAGGCTTCTACGTCAAGTGTGCAAAAGACGCGGAGGTAACGCAGCTCCCACCTGTCGCTCTTTGCCAGGCACGGAGACTGCGGCCGGAGGGTTGCTGCACCGGGATTGGGGGAACCAGCAATCAATCTCAGCTAGACTCCACCTCCCCGCCAGGCCCTGATTGGAGGAGCGTTGCGTCAGTCACTAGAGAGGTCGCTCCTCTGGGACAGGTGAGGATGCCCAAACTATTGCCTGAGGTCTTTGGGCCGGAGTAAGGGGACTACGAGAGAGAGGCTTGGTGTCCGTCCTGCCGCTCACCTCCCGCCTTTCCGAACAGAACCCAGCGCGAGGATTTCAGAGGACTGTGGAGTCTGCTTGGGATGGGCACCCAGAGGACGTTCGGCCCGCCCGCGTGCAGTGACGCGGCTGGGCGCGGCAGTTCTACAACCTGCGGGCGGGATCGCCCCGCGGGGCCGCGTTCTGTTCTTGTGAAAGGCTGCAGGCCTGAGGGCTGGACAGCGCCAAGCCTCAGTACTGGGAACTGTCCCATGAAGGAAGGGGGGAAAAGGCTGCTCCCAGGGCGCAGAGTCAGACCGCCGGGCTGAAGGCAGTGGTTAAAAAAGAGTGCGTGTTCTGGAGCAATTTCGAGTTCTGGTGCCGCCACTTGTTTGCGGTGTGACCTTTGGGTGTTTGTTGTTTAATCTCAGTGACTTTCAGTTCGTTCATCTGTAAAATGCGGGCCATATTAGTACTTCCCTCTTTTGAGTTGTTGCTGTTATAAATAAATTAGATAATAACATAGGGCGCTTAGCAGATTGCCAAACTTTACAATGAAAACTTATTTTTGTTAGATACGCTTCAGTTCCTCTGCCCCTGAGTTCTGCCCACAAAGTAATTCTTGTCAGGTCGCTGATGCGGTAGAAAGCTAGCTAAGGGGGTCTCTTATCCTCTAAGAAACGCTACCTCTAAGACCTCTGTCTCCTTTGTCAATAAAGAGGGGTTTAAAAATGCTCGTACTCCAACTAACCCTGTGATCAGAGATCACAAGAAAGGCGCTTGGTGAGGACTGTATGGCAGATGTCCTTTGACCCGGAAAATGTCCTTACGATTTTTAGCCAACAGAAGCTGGCTAAAAGCAAACGATTTGGCATTGTCTCCTCTTTTGCAACTTTAACAAAGGGCTTTGTATATCTTGATTGTGCAATATGTAATATTTACCTCCCCTGAACTAGAATCTGAAAATTCTGTAAAGAATATAATGATTTTTTAAACGACTTTACAAATGGATTCTGCCTAACGTTTACTTAAAGACTATTTTGAATATCGTGAAAATTTCTTTGGTTCGGTAATTGTTCATTTTGGCATTTCACATTTAAAAAAAAAGTGTTTCCTAAGAGCAGAACGTGTTAGGTAAATGTTCTTCAGAGACAATAAGTTGTAGAAAATGTGAAAAAGTCTTGTACCTTTTCTAGAAAACTATTTTGATGTAAATGCCAGGTATATACTGGCTGTAGTTAGAATTTGTGGTACATAATTAGCTCATATCCTCAGTGCTGTTTAAGTTTTCAAGGCATGTGTGACTAGGTCACAGCCCAAAGTAATAACACCAACAAAAGAAAGCCAGCACTGCCCATCCCACTTCAAAGCTGGATTATCCAGAATTGGTATGGATACATCCTTAGGCAAAAACAGGTATTGACTGGTACAACATTACAAAGGAACTACTTGTCATTCCTACCTCTAATACAAAAATAATTTCTGATGCAACTCCCTAAACAAACTCATTAAATTCTTTAAACAAATGTAATGAATCTCAAGGCAGAGGAAATTTGGGTATATATATTTTTCCCAGCATATTTGAGACAAAAACATTCTTTCAGTATATAAAAAATGCTTCTCTACTCAATGCCTAGCAACCAACCCTGAGGTTAGCCAGGAAACTATGATTGAGCAATAATTTTTTTCTCCTGGAACTTTACCTAAGGCACTTACTGTCAGTAGTTTGATAGTAAATATGGGAGTCAGGAACTCCCAATCTCCTAGACTTGGTGACTGCTATATAAGCTCTGTATTAAAAATGATTTTTTAATGTCTCCATATATACCACCTTCATGTGGTTTTGCAAATGTAGAAACTAATTGGTGAATATATAAAATTCACACTTAATATGTTCAGTGTAAAATATCAATAAGTATTAGTGTGATTTGGTAGGTAACCTTAGTTTTTTTTTGTTGTTGTTGTTTTTTGTTGTTGTTTTTTATTATTTTTTTTCCAAAGATTTTATTATTTATTTTTAGAGAGAGGGGAAGGAAGGGAGAAAGGAGAGGGAGAGAAACAGCAATGTATGGTTGCCTCCCACATGGCCCCCACTGGGGACCTGGCCCGCAACCCAGGCATGTGCCCCGACTGGGAATCAGACCAGTGACCCTTTGGTTCCCAGCCCACGCTCAATCCACTGAGCTACACCAGCCAGGGCAGTAACCTTAGTTTTCATATATATTAAGATGATATTTACTAATAAAAGGTAATACACTGATTTTTCAAATGCTGAATAAGTCATAGAGAGCAAAATCTGTCTTAAGAATATATTTGTTAGGCCCTGGCTGGCGTAGCTCGGTGGATTGAGCGCGGGCTGGGAACCAGACAGTCCCGGTTCGATTCCCAGTCAAGGGCACGTGCCTGGGTTGCGGGCCAGGTCCCCGGTGGGGGCCGTGTGAGAGGCAACCATACATTGCTGTTTCTCTCCCTCTCTGTCTCCCTCCCTTCTCCTCTCTCTGGAAATAAATAGATAAAATCTTTAAAAAAAAAAAAAAAAAGAATATATTTGTTAGAAATGAGCATTAGAATAAATGTTTTCCCATAGGAAATGAGTGGGAATATTTATTAGGACATCATTGTAATATGTTTCAAAACACTCTCTTCTGACTGTCTTTCAGACAGGGAAGGAAAAGGAAAAAGAAGACACTGTGTAGTCCAAGGATTTTTAAAACTTCTGAGGTAGTAAAAGGCTTTATTCCTCATAAGAAATATGAGATTGGCCAACTGAATTGTACATACAGGGACTTCAGCTACAAGTAGGTCTTTCACTGCAATCTGCATTTCCTCAAGACATTTAATGTCTGCATGTCAGTCCAACACTGTTCAGTCCAATATATAAGGAAAGGAGGTTAAATAAGCCAACAAATTTGTTGCACTAGGTTGTTATGTCGTATAACCTTTATAATAATAACCCTACCAAGATTTCACCCATTTTATAGATGAGGAAATTGAAACTCCAGAAAGGTTAATTAACTTACCCAAGCTTATAAGGTTATTGTATGGAATAGCTAAGATTTGAATTTATTTCTGCCTCATCTCAAAACGCATGCTCTCCCCACTGTATCACATTGATTTCATGTTACCATCCATGGCAGAGGAACTTCGTCATCAAGTAATCTGATATAATACTCCAAACATTATATCATTCTTATAAACCTGCTGATTAACAGTGTAGGTGGAGTTATCCCTAACTACCACCAAATTTGCTATCTTCCTTCTTTGTAACAGTTGGAAACATTTAATTAAAAACTTATCTCTTCATTTCTCCAATTATATTGTAAGTTTCTGAGACCAGGTAATTTCATGGTTAAAAATCTGAGTAGTTAGCGTTGGCTGGTAAAGCTCAGTGGATTGAGCGTGGGCCTGGGATCCAAAGTTGGTTGCCAGTTCGATTCCCAGTCAGGGCAGATCCCCAGTGGGGAATGTGTAACAGGCAACCACACATTGATGTTTCTCTCCCTCTCTTTCTCTCTCCCTTACCCTCTCTCTAAAAATAAACAAATCAAATCTTTTTTAAAAATCTGAATAGTTAATATTTTCACATGGTTCAAATTTTAAGAAGAATTTTAAAAATACAATGAAATGAGTCCTTTTCCTACTAAACACCCAGATCTCCTCTCGCAAGTAAACTATATTATTAGGTTATTGAATATCCTTCTAGAGATTTTTATATATATATAAGCAATTTCATACATGTCAATTTATATTTTGCCTGTTTAACACAAGTAACAGCATACTATGCACTTCAGTAACTTGCTTTTTGTCACCTAATTTACTCTAGAGGTTTACCATATCAGTATGTAAAGAGCTCTGTCATTCCTGTTTACTAATTCATGGTCATCTGTTGACTAATTGTCCCATTTATTTGTCCATTTCTGTAATGATGGCATTTAGATTGTTTTCCTTTTTAGGGGGAAAGAGGGCAGTAATAACAAACAGTACTACAGATGGCTAACTTTCTAAACTGCTCTCATCCTACAAACAGTGCTGGACGCGTATTAGTTTAACTGAAAAGTCATAAAATTACAACTGGACTGTAGCCTACCACTATTTGAGCTGTAGTTGAATATACCTGCAAACTGGCTAGCGACATTGAGGAGGTGGGCATACTTTTCTAAAATAGGAGCTATGCCTGCAACTGGACTACCGCCCCAATGAAGCAAGAAAATGACAGCGTTTTATTCAGAACATTTTACAGAGTTTATTCTGTTACTGAGCCTGCCCTTTTTGAAAAGGGGCAAAAAATATATGTATACACCAAGAAAAGAATGCCTATTTGCCTACTAGAAGTTCCATCCTTGCTGCCTCTCAACAAGAGTGGGGCAAGTAAATGATACTGCTTCTTTTGTGCCAGTAATGGGTATTTTTCAAACTTCTAATATTAATGAATATATAAATATTTCTTATGGTGGAAATCACTCAGGTTTTAAACAAAGGGGACAGGAGGGAGGAATTAATATCCACCTTCTTGGCCCTGGCTGGTGTAGCTCAGTGGATTGAGCGCGGGCTGGGAACCAAGCGGTCCCGGTTCGATTCCCAGTCAGGGCACATGCCTGGGTTGCAGGCCAGGTCCCCATGAGGACCGTGTGAGAGGCAACCATACATTGCTGTTTCTCTCCCTCTCTTTCTCCCTCCTTCCCCTCTCTCTAAAAAATAAATAAAAATAAAAAATCTTAATATCCACCTTCTTGCTTGGGGCTCTGTTCATTTCTTAATTCTTGAATTGTTGGACAAAGGACAGCGTGTCGAGAATATGCACTGGGGTCATTGAGAGGAAGCAGGATCTGGTGGGAGGATCTCCAAGCTGGAAATCAGAAATATCAAGTCTACTTTAGGTAATTGGTATACTTTTGTGTGTGACACTCTTAGAACTAGAAAGTTTGTCCATTTGACCTTTAGAGGGATACTTTAAAGGTACATAACTTCAGAAGCATTTCATATCACAAAATATAGTCAGTACTTCAAATCAAATAACATGCATGCATAGACAAAGTATAGTAGGTTACACACAAAACCAAGATATTAATAGTAATTATCTCAGGGTAATGGAATTATACATAGATTTAATTATATGTAGATTTATTAAAGCATTTTGAACATTTGTATTTTCTAGACTTTTGTAGGTTTTTCACAGTGAACATATACTTTTTGTATAATAAAAAATTTAAATATTTAAAATAAGTTTTGTGATTATTTTTTATCCTACCCAAGAACTTTTTTTTTCATTGCTTTTAGAGAGAGAGGAACAGAGAGAGAGAAACATCAGTGTGAGAGAAATATTGATTGGCTGCCTCCCTCATGCATCCAAACCGGGGATCAGACCTGCAATCTAGACATGTGCCCTGACTAGGAACGGAACCTGCAACCCTTTGGTCATGGGACGATGCTCCAACCAATTGAGCCACACTGGCCAGGGCCACTTTCTTTCTTTTTTTTTTTAATCATTTTTTATTTTTCAGTTACATTTAACATAAAATATATTAATTTCAGGTGTACACTCCAGTGATTAGTCATTATATAACTCACCAGGTGATCACCGTGATAAACCTAATACCTATCTGACACCATACATAGTTATTAGAATGTTATTGACTATATTCCCTATGTTATGCTTTACATCCCCATGACTATATTGTAACAACAGATTTGTATTTCTTACTCCCTACACCTTTTTCACCCATGCCCCTAACCTCCTCCCATCTGGCAACTGTCAAAATGTTCTTTGTATCTATGAGTCTATGTTCTGCTTGTTCATTTATTTTCTTTTTTAGGTTCAATTGTTGATGGATATATATTTATTGCCATTTTATAGTTCATATTTTTTTCTTCTTCTTAAAGAAGACTGTTTAACATTTCATGTAATACTGGTTTAGTGGTGAGAACTCCTTTAGCTTATCCTTGTCTGAGACGTTCTTTATATGTCTTTCCATTCTAAATGATAGCTTTGCTGGGTAGCATAATCTTGGTTGTAGGTCCTTGCTTTCCATCACTTTGAATATTCCTTGCCAATCCCTTCTGGCCTGCAGAGTTTCTGTTGAGAAATCAGCTGACAGCCTTACAGGAGCTTTCTTGTAGGTAACTGACTGCTTTTCTCTTGCTGCCTTTAAGATTCTCTCTTTGTCTTTAACCTTTTGCGTTTTAATTATGATGTGTCTTGGTGTAGACTTTTTTGGTTCATCTTGTTTGGGACTCTGCTTCCTGGACTTGTATGTCTAGTTCCTTCACCAGGTTACAGAACTTTTCGGTAATTATTTTTTCAAATAGGTTTTCAATATCATGCTTTCTCTCTTCTCCTTTCAGCACCCCCATAATGTGAATTTTGGTACACTTGAACTTGTGCCACTAGCTCCTTACATTATCTTCATTGTTTTTTATTCTTTTTTCTTTTTGCTGTTCTGATTGGGTGTTTTTTGCTTTCTTTTATTCCAAATCGTTGATTTGATTCTCGGCATCATCTACTCTACTGTTGATTCCCTGTAAGTTATTCATCATTTTAGTTAAGGTATCCTTCATTTCTGACTCATTCTTTTTTATGGTTTCTCTCTCCTTTTCTGTGCTGTTGAAGTTCTCACTAAGTTTCTTGAGCAACCTTATAAACCATTGTTTTGTATTCTGTGTCTGGTCATTTGTTTGCCTCCATTTCATTCAGTTTTCTGGAGATTCCTCCTGTTTTTTTCATTCGGGACCTACTTCTTTGTCCCTGCATTTTGGCTGCTTCCCTGTTTGTTTCTGTGTATCAGCTATGTCTCCTGGACTTGGTGGGGTAGCCTTGTGTAGTTGGTGTCCTGTAGGCCTAGTGGCACAGCCTCACCAGTCACCCTTGCTGGGCGCTCCAGGTGCACCCCTTTGTGGACTGTGTGCACTGCCCTGTTATAGTGGAGCCTTGATTGCTCTTGGCATCACTGGGAGGGGTTGACTCCCAGGCTGATTGGCTGCAAGGATCTGCCGTGACTACAGAAGAGTAGCTGCTATGCAGGAGTTGACCCTATGGAGCAGGACTTGCTTCAGTGGGGCTTTGGTGCTCACCAAGTCCACCTCTTGATTGTGTCACTTATGGAAGTGATAAGATTGTTTCACCCTATCTAGCATAGTCTGAAGCTGTCTGTTGTGTGGACTGGGGCCTCCTGGGAGGTACAAGGTCAGCCACTACCTGTGCCCTGACTGGGGCCACCCGGCATGAGCTACAGAGCGATCTGCAGGTGGCTGCTGCTTGTGCTGGGCTTGGAGGTACCCAAGAGAGGCCAAGCTATGAACCATCTCTGGCTGCTGCTAGGGCCGGGCCAGGACTGGGGTCACTTAGCAAGAGGGATGGGGCTTGCTTAGGCCAGATGCTGCTTGTTTAGGAAATTTTAGGGCAGTCTAAAGCATGAGGCAGAAGAGACCAGTTGTATAGAAAAGCCACAGGAAATGGCTTGGGTGGCCCCACAAGTTGGGTGCAGCAGGTCTCAGGGAATCGCCAAGGTGGGGCAAACAAATGTGAGCTATGTTTATGGAGACTCAGATATGGTGCCTTCCTCCCGCCTCTGTTGAGAAAGGGTCTCAGAAAAGGAACAATGGCCTCTTCCAGCACTTTTGTCTGGCACAAAGCTGCCCCTTCAGCTCTTGCCCTGATGCCAGATAATTCAGTTCCAACCCATTGTGTCCCTGGTTTCTTTCAAGCTGCTGCTCTGGCCCTGGAGCTCAGAGGGAGTGAGTCCAAGTACATTCATGGACAGGCACTTTAGGAGGAACTTCCTGGGACTCCAGAAGCCCTCTGTCTCACACAGCTACAAACTCCACTGGGTTTTACAGCCAGAAGTTGTGGGGACTTCTCTTCATGGCACTGGAACCCTGGGCTGGAGGGCCTGGTATGGGGCTCGGACCCTTCATGCCTCAGCGGAGACTTCTAAAGCTGAGATATCCGACCTAATTTTTAACCACCACAAATGGCTGTGGGACCAACCAGCCTGCTCTGCGTCTCCACCACTCCAACCAATCTTGATCTGGCTTCTTTAAATCCCTAGTTGTACTTCAATTCAGCAAGATTTCAGGCAGTTCTGAATGATGGTTATTCTGTAGTTTAGTTGTAATTTTGATATGGTTGTGGGAGGATTCGAGTACCACATTTACCGATACCGCCATCTTGACTGGAAGTCCAGTTTTGCCTTTTTTTTTTTAAGATTTTATTTATTATTTATTTTCGGAGGGAGAAAGAGCAATGTATGGTTGCCTGTCACATGGCCCTCACTGGGGACGTGGCCTGAAACCAAGGCATGTGCCCCGACTGGGAATCGAACTGGGACCCTCTGGTTCCCAGCCCGCGCTCAATCCACTGAGCTACACCAGCCAGGCCAGTTTTGCAATTTTTTAAACTGTTCTTCAACCAGCATTTATTCAATTCCTGCTACTGTTCCAACAGCTTTAGAGAAAATGTAAAAGAATCAGAATATTTTCTGTATTTCCGTTTAATTACATTGATGAATGTACTTATTAACTAATGATCAGATGGAAAGAATGCACATGGAATAATAGAGAATACCTTTTAAAAAATAGAGAATGCCTTTCAACAACAGAAAATCAAATTCAAGACAGTGTAACTATTTTACAGCATTGAGTAAGTGGGAAATAGAAGAGAACTCAAAATGGGGTGAGTTTGTTTTGGAAAAAGCTTTGATTATGATTGTTTTGAGGTAGGGCACTGACTGAGGGAAATAGAAGAGATAAAGCATTCCAAATGGACAGGAATGTTAGGAATGATGACAAAGAATTGAAAGTCTTCCAATTGTGTGTCAGGATCGTAAAAAGACTAACTTGGTTAGTTCAGAGAAATTGGAAAGGGGATTAAATAAATTTACATAAATGTTGAAGCTGGACTGAAGACTTTCAGTTTGGTTCAACAGGCCACCCACCACAGATCTTGAAGAACAAAGTTACTGAGATAAAAATTGTTAGAAGAAGCTTACGATTTGTTGTTATTTTGGCTTTACTGTGTGAGTTGGGTTGGAATAGGAGATACTGTAGTCTAGGAAACGAGCAGTTGTGATGTTATGTTTAATCCAGGTGTGTGTGAGGTCATGAAGGCCTGGATCGGAAGAGTGGCCATCAGAATGAAGGGAAAGGAGCTGTCAGCAAGCATAAAGAATCCGAGTGACTCGGTGCCTGATTAAAGGTGAGGAACAAAGAAGTATGAGAACAGAAGTCACTCCAGAGAAATCAAATACAAACTTTCTGAAGAGAAATGTGGCTTTGTATATCAAGATCCTTTCTTTAAATTTTTGTTTCCTCCTATTAGAATGGCTAACATCCGAATAAATCACAATACCAATTGCTGGCAAGACGCAAAGCAACAGGAATTCTCTCATTGCTGGTGAGAAGGCAAAATGGAGCAGCCACTTTGGAAGTTTGGAAATTTCTTATAAAGCTGAAGATAGTCTTACTATACAATCCACAATTGCACTCCTAGGTATTTACCCCCTGATTTGAAAACTTAAGTCCACATAATATTGTGCATGTAGATATTTACAGCAGCTCTATTCTTAATCACCAAAACCTGGAAGCAACCAAGATGCTCTTTAATAAGTGAACAGATAAATTGTGTTACAGCCGTACGAGGGAATACTATTCAGTAATAAAAAGAAATGTAATTATCAAGCCATGCAAAAGCATAGATGAATTTTATTTGTTAATTAAACTTATTGGGTTGACATTGGTTAATAACATTGTATGTTTCGAGGGTACAATTTTATGATACATCATCTGTACATTGCATCGTGTGCTTACCACACATAGTCTAGTGTCCCCTTGCCCTCTCCATCCTCCTCTCATCCATTTCCCTTTGGTAACCTTCATGCTCTTGGGATATAGATGAATTTTAAAAAGATTTTATTTATTTATTTTTTAGAGAGAGAGGAAGGGAGGGAGACAGAGAGGAAGAGAAACAGCAATGTATGGTTGCCTCTCACATGGCCCTCACTGGGGACCTGGCCTGCAACCCAGGCATGTGCCCTGACTGGGAATTGAACCGGGATCGTTTGGTTCCCAGCCCGCGCTCAATCCACTGAGCTACACCAGCCAGGGCCAGATATAGATGAATTTTAAATGCATATTGCTAAGTAGAAGAAGCCAGTCTGAAAAGGCTACGTATTGTATGGTTCCGTTTATATGACATTTTGGAAAAGGCAAAACCATGGAGCTGATAAACAGATCAGTGACTGCCGGTGGTTGGGGTGAGAGAAGGGTTGAATAGATGAAGCACAGGGAATTTTTTAGGGTAATAAAATTCTGTATGATACTGCATTTTGTACGATACAGTAATGATAAATACATGATACTATGTATTTGTCAAAACCCATAGAACTTTATGGTACAAAGTAAACTTTAATGTATGAAATTTTTTATATTTATTTTTATTGTACTTTTTCCATTACCATTTATCCCCTTTATACCCCCTCCTTGCAATCACTACACTGTTGTCTGTGTCCATGAGTCCTTTTTACGTTTTTCTCAATCCTTCTACCCCTTACCACTCCCCCCAGAGTTGTCAGCCTCCTCTCTATAAGTCTGTCTCCATATTGCTTGTTAGTTCAGTTTGTTCATTAGATTTCACATATGAGTGCAATCAGATGGTATTTGTCTTTCTCTAACCAGCTTATTTCACTTAGCATAATGTTCTCTAGGTCCATCCATGCTGTCGCAAATGGTACAATTTTCTTCTTTTTTACGGCAGAGTAGTATTCCATTGTGTAAATGTCCCATAGTTGTTTTATCTGGTCATCCACTGATGGACACAGGCTGCTTCCATATATTGGCAATTATAAATAATGCTGCAATGAACATAGGGGTGCTTATGTTCTTTTGAATTAGCGTTTTGTGTTTCCCTTTTTTTTTAATATTTTACTTATTTTTAGCAAGATGGGAAGGGAAGGAGAAAAAGAGGGAGAGAAACATCAATGTGTGGTTGCCTCTCAAACCCCCACCCCACCACTGGGGACCTGGCCTGCAACCCAGGCATGTGCCCTGACTGGAATCAAACCAGCAACCCTTTGGTTCGCAGGCCGGTGCTCAATTCACTGAACCACACCAGCCAGGGCTGTTTTGTGTTTCTTTGGCTAAATTTCCAGTAGTGGAAACGCTGGGTCATAAGCCAGTTCCATTTTTAATTTTTTAAGGTATTTCCATACTGCTTCCCTCAGTGGCTGCACCAATCTGCATTCCCCCCAACAGTGCAAAAGGGTTCCCCTTTCCCCACATCCTCACCAGCAGTTGTTGTTTGTTGATTTATTGACGGTAGCCATTCTGACAGTTGTGAGGTGATTATCTCATTGTAATTTTAATTTACATTTCTCCGACGATTGGTGATGTTGAGCATCTTTTCATATGTCTGTTGGCCATCTGTATGTCCTCTTTGGAGAAGTGTCTATTCAGGTCCTTTGCCTTTTTTTAATTGGATTGTTTGGGTTTTTTAGCATTGAGTTTTATAAGTTCTTTAGAAATTTTGGATATTAGCCCTGGCTAGTGTGGCTCAGTGGATTGAGTGCCAGCCTGCAAACCAAAGGGTTGCTGGTTCTAGGGGACATGCCTGGGTTGCAGGCCATGTCCCTCGTAGGGGGCATGCGAGAGGCAACCACACATTGATGTTTTTCTCCCTCTCTTTCTCCCTCCTATCCCCTCTCTAGAAATAAATAAGTAAAATCTTTAAAAAATAATAAATAATAAATAAAGTAAATTTAAAAAAAGAAATTTTGGATATTAACCCCTTGTCAGATATATCAATGAATATGTTCTCCCATTCGGTGGGTCATCTTTTTATTTTGTTGATGGTTTCCTTTGCTGTGCAAAAACTTTTTAGTTTGACATAGTCCCATTTGTTTATTTTTTCTTTTGTTTTCCTGGCCCGAGGGGATATATCAGAAAAGCTATTGCTATGAGCAGTGTTTGAGATTATACTGACTATGTTTTCTTCTAGGATTTTTATGGTTTTGGGTCTAACATTTGTCTTTAAAAATCATTTAGTATATTAGGGAATTCCAGAATGGAATGAAAGTTATGACAAAAGAATCTAATTGTATCATAAATTTGTGAAACAACTTAATTGAAGGGAGTGAAAGAAAAAGGTACTGACCTACGTAGCTTTGGAAATGAGTGGTGACTCTAAGACCAAAGGCAAAGGGGGCAGCATGTAAGAACTGTGCTGTAGTTGATAAAGTTGTTTTCCATGGGGATATACATTAGCAGTTCGGAAACCACTATGTGTGTGTACTGGAACTGAACAGTTATGTAAATGGATGGCAGGTGCTAGGGGCGTAGTTTCTTGCTGTCGAAGTGGGAGATACAGATTAGCAAGCAGAGGAGGCTAAATGATCCATGGGGTAACAGATTAGAGTTGGAGGCATCAGTGTGAACTCACATTTACTTTAATATAGTTATAAGTGGATACATGTAGAAACATGTATAGGTATATGTATATACACAGATAGTATACACACATGTTTTTCCTTGCTCTGTCAGCTGGGCAGACCTATAAACAATGACATTCCAGTAGCAACATTCAGACCTTGTACCCAGATCTTGGTTTTTATTTTCATTCTTCAGTAAAAGGAACCATGGCTTGTTGGAGAAAAATGGCTGATTCTGGGATGGGGCAGGCAGTGTACAAGCTGAGACTGGAGCATCTTACAATGCCAGAAAGTAGGAAGGTGCTAAACACACCCACACATGCGAACACACACATACACAGACACACACAATAATGAGGGTATATCAAAGAGATACAGGAGCTAATTGAGAGCTGTCAGTAGCCAAAGCTGAAACATTTGAGCAAGTAAATAGTATTGGATTATAACCCAAAGTAAACATCAATATTCATGAGTCCATCTGAATATAAATAAATGATTGAATAAATAAATGGAGAGAATAAATAAATCTTCCATTGAAAAGAATTCCAAATTCATGTAGATACTCTGCTCTCAAGGAGGCGAAGCATTAACCTCCCCTCTCCTAAGTGTGGGCTGCGCAAAGCGACATTCTTCCAAAGAGTCCAATATGGAAGTTGGGGGTGAAAAAACTTTATAGTGGAGAAACCTGGCAGACACTGCCTCAACCAGTGATCAACAACAGTGATGAGTCGTGTTGATAGTAGTGTACCCTTGATACTGTGTGCAAGAAAAGTATGAGAAACTGTCACAGTCAAGAGGAGACTGAGGAAGCATGATGACTAAATGTAATACGGCATCCTGGATGAGACCCTGAAACAGAAAAAGGACATGAGGTAAACATAAAGGAACCCTGATTAAGTATTGATCTTAGTTAATAATATATCAATTAGCTAATAATAATGTATAATAATAATGTATCATTGTTGGTTCATTAATTGTGACATGAACTATTCTAATGTAGTATGTTAGTAATTGAGGAAACAGTATGGGAACTCTGTACTATCTATACAGCTTTTCTTTTAAATCTAAAATTTTCTAAAATTTCAAATTTTTATTAAAAATTAAAACATTTTAGCCCTGGCTGGTGTAGCTCAGTGGATTGAGCGCAGGCTGGGAGCCAAAGGGTCCCGGTTTGATTCCCAGTCAGGGCACATGCCTGGGTTGCAGGCCAGGTCCCCAGTGAGGGCCATGTGAGAGGCAACCATACATTGCTGTTTCTCTCCCTCTCTTTCTCTCTCCCTTCCTCTCTCTCTAATAAATAAATAAATAAAATCTTTAAAAAAAAGAGAAATACAATTCACTTTAAAAAAAAATTAAAACATTTTCCAGTTTTACTGAGATACAATTGATATGTAACATTGTTTCAGTTTAAGGTATACAACATAATGACTTGATATATTATATATACATATTGCAAAATGATTACCACAATCAGTTTTGTTAACATACATCTCACATAGTTTTTTTTCTTGTGATGAGAATGTTCAAGATCTATTTTCTTATGTCTATTCCTTTGGACTTCTAGGAACTTATCTTTAAGAGTTCATTAATACTGCTGACCAAGATGGCAGCATAGGTAAACACAGCTTGCCTCCTCACACAACCACATCAAAATCACAACTAAAATATAGAACAACCATCACTTAGAACCAACAGCAATTAAGTTGAATGGCAGGCTGACAACTACAGAACTAAAGAAACCACATCCGTCTAGACTACTAGGAGGAGCAGAAACGCAGAACAGGCAGGTCCCACATCCACGTGTGGTGGATAAAAATTTAGGAGGGATATCTCAGGAGTGAGGAGTCCCAGTTCCATACCAGGCTCCTAGCCCAGGATTCCAGTGCCAGGAAGATAAGTGCCCATAACTTCTGGCTACAAAAAACCAGCAGGATTGTGTCAGTAGAAGAAACTTCTGGAGTCCCATGCAGTTCCCCTTAAAGAACCCACTTACTCAGACTCACTTCCTCTGAGCTTCATCACCAGGGTAGCAGCTTGAAATGCACCAGTGCCATACAGGGAAGAACTGAAGTGTCTGGCATCAAGGCCAGAGCGGAAGACAGCTTTCTCCCAGACAGAAAGGTGGATAGAGGCCATTGTCCCTTTTCTGAACCCTCTCCCAGAAAAGCCACAGAGCAGGCAGGCAGGTGCCATATCTAAGACTCCATCAACCTGGCTAACACTGTTTGCCCTACTGTGGAGATCCCCTGAGATTTCATCCCACCCAACTTATGGGCCCACCCAACATATAAATGGCTGGTCTTGCCTCATGTTTCACAACTTCCTAACTCCTATCAAAGAAGCAACAGCCAGCTTCAGTGAGCCTCCAGCCCTGAGCCCCCGTACCTCTTGCTAAGTGGTCCCAGGTCTAGGACTAGCAGCAGCCAGCCTAGATTCACAGCTTGGCTTCTCCGGGGAATCTCCAAGCCCAACACAAGTAGCAGCCATCTCAGATTGCTTTATAGCTCAGGCAGGGTGGCCCAGGGAAGAAAACAGGTGGGGCTGATCTTGGCCTGCACCACCCAGGAAACCCCAGAGCCTGCATACCCAGTGGACTGCTACTGACCACAATGGAGCACCACCACCATGGCCCTGCACAGCTGATCCTCCATGCAGGGCAGAGTTTGGTGGTCAGTGGTCATAGCTAGTCCTTGCGAATGACTGTCCTGGGTAAATCCCTCGCATTGACCTGCCAATTGCAATCAAGGCTCAACTACAAGAGGAGGGTGTACTCAGCCCATACTAACACATTGTATTCGGGAAACGTATTTATACGTTTTACGTTGACTGGTGGTGGAGTGTGGACACGTATAAATACGTGTTTTGTAGACTAGCAGTAGAATGCAGGTAACGTATAAATACATTTATTTTTATACTTTTTTATGGCTCTAAAGGGATGCTAACATGCAGATATACGACTTCCAAAGGACAAAATTTGGGTCTCTTTAACACAGACAATGGTGAATTATGTATGTATGTTTTAACGATTATCACACAAAAAAACACTACTAAAACTTCTTTCTTTTTTTACATACTATTAACACAACAAAAAACACTACTAAAACTTCATTCTTCTTTTTTTACACATTTTACGTATTTTTTTCAAAATATTTTCAATAAATCAGAATTTTTACATATTTTATTACTTTTATTTCAATTTCCAGTGAGTTTTCCAGTATTTGTCTGTTTAAAATTTAAGAAAAATAATTCAGTATACATTTTATAGTAAATCACAAAAAGTTTCATTGAAAAAAATATGTAAAACTAAAGTTATCGTAATTTTACTGAATGTTGCC